>ML401313.1:2729-16200 GCA_005239525.1 Nicotiana knightiana | reverse complement strand
GATAGTTAATCACAAGTCCCTGTGGGTACGATATCTGGACTTAAAATCCTATATTACTTGTCGACCACGTACACTTGCGTGTGCATTGGGAAATCAACCAACAAGTTTTCAATAGAGATATTGATTTCGGCATTGATTTGTTGTCGGGCACTCAGCCCTTTTCTATCCCTCCTTACCGTATGGCTCCTCCTGAGTTGAAAGAGTTGAAGGAAAAGTTACAGGAGTTGCTTGATAAGGGTTTTATCAGACCCAGTATATCACCTTGGGGTGCTCCAGTATTATTTGTGAAGAAAAAAAATGGTTATATGCGTATGTGTATTGATTATCGGTAGTTGAACAAGGTCACCCTGAAGAACATGTATCCTTTGCCTCGCATTGATAATTTATTCGACCAGCTACAAGGTTCCAGGGTATTCTCCAAGATTGAATTGCGTTCTGGCTATCATCAGTTGAAGATTTGGGAGCCGGATATCCCGAAGACTGCCTTCAGGACCAGATATGGCCACTATGAGTTTCTTGTTATGTCATTTGGGCTGACCAATGCCCCAACAGCTTTTATGCATTTGATGCACAGTGTGTTCTGGCCTTATATTGATTCCTTCGTCATTGTGTTTATTGAAGATCATGAGCAGCACTTGAGGACTGTGCTTCAGACTTTGAGGGAGAAGAGATTGTATGCAAAATTCTCTAAATGTGAGTTCTGGCTTGATTCAGTGGCATTCTTGGGCCACATAGTGTCTTGGGATGAGATCAAAGTAGATCTGAAGAAGGTGGAGGCGGTGTAGATTTGGTCTAGACCGTCATCAGCTACGGACATCCGCAGTTTCCTTGGTTTGGCAGGGTACTACCGTCGCTTTGTAGAGGGGTTTTCATCTATTGAAGCACCTATGACCAGACTGACCCAGAAGGGTGCTCCATTTAGGCGGACCGAGGAGTGTGAGGAGATCTTTCAGAAGCTCAAGACAGCTTTGACTTCGGCCCCAGTATTAGTGTTGCCTACAGGTTCAGGGTCCTACATTGTCTACTGTGATGCCTCGAGGATTGGCCTTGGAGAAGTATTGATGCAGGACGGTAGGTTGATTTCGTACGCGTCCAGACAGTTGAAGGTGCATGAGAATAATTATCCGGTTCATGACCTCGAGTTAGCAGATATTGTTCACGCCATGAAGATCTAGCGTCATTATTTGTACAGCGTTCAATGTGAGATTTTTACGGATCACTGGATNTCTAAGTGTGGGGTGTTGATGAGTGGCTAGAATTCATGATTTTAAGCATTATATACCCTGCATTATATACCCTGCATTTTATGAGCTTTAATGATAAAATACATGTCGTATGAGCCTAATAGGGTTTATTTTATGTGTAGGTGAATTGGAAATGGAAACGGGGCTAAACGGATGCAAATACGTCGAAGAATGCGCGAAAAGGGGCANTTGGAGTTACTAAAGGACTATGACATCACTATATTATACCACCCGGGGAAGGCCAATGTGGTGGACGGTGCCTTGAGTCACCGGGCGGAGAGTTTGGGGAGTTTGGCATATCTTCCGGTAGTTGAGAGTCCCTTAGCCTTAGATGTTCAGTCCTTAGCCAGTCAGTTCATGAGGTTGAATCTTTCAGAGCCTTGTTGGATTTTATCTTGTGTGGTGGCTCAGTCTTCTCTTTATGACCGCATTCGAGAGCGCCAGTATGATGATCCCCACCTTCTGGTTCTTCAGGACAGGGTTCAGCAAGGTAATGCCAGGGATGTGACTATAGGAGATAACAGTGTGATGAGGATGCAGGGTCGGATCTGTGTGCCCAATGTAGATGGGCTTCGGGAGTTGATTCTTGAGGAGGCCCATAGCTCGCGGTATTCCATTCATCCGGGTACCGCGAAGATGTACCAGGATCTGAGACAGCACAATTAGTAGAGAAGGATGAAAAAGGATAAAGTGGAGTTTGTGGCCAAGTGTCTCAACTGTCAGGAAGTCAAATATGAGCATCAGAGGCCAGGAGGGTTACTTCAGCAGATTGAGCTTCCAGAGTGGAAGTAGGAGCGGATCACCATGGACTTTGTGGTTGGACTTCCTCGGACTTTGAAAAAGTTTGATGCTATTTGGGTGATTGTGGATCGGCTGAGCAAGTCATCCCACTTCATTCCGGTGTTGACTACATACTCCTTCGAGAGGTTGGCGGAGATTTATATCAGGGAGATTGTTCGCCTCCACGGTATTCCAGAATCTATCATTTCAGATAGAGGTACACAGTTTACTTCACGGTTCTGGAGTGTCGTTCAGTAGGAGCTAGGCACCAGGATAGAGTTCAGTACAGCCTTTCACCCTCAAATGGACGGGCAGTCCGAGCGCACGATTCAGATTCTTGAGGATATGCTCCGTGCCTGTGTGATGGATTTTGGAGGGTCATGGGACCGATACTTGCCACTTGTAGAGTTTTCTTATAATAACAGCTACCAGTCCAGCATTCATATGGCGCCATATGAGGCTTTGTATGGTAGACGGTGCCGTTCCCCAATGGGATGGTTTGAGTCGGGTGAGGCCCGATTGTTGGGTACAGATTTGGTCCAGGACGCCCTGGACAAGGTGAAGTTGATTCAGGAGAGACTTCGCACAGCCCAGTCCAGGCAGAAGAGTTATGCGGACCGGAAGGTTCGTGATTTGGCATTTATGGATGGTGATCGGGTTTTGCTTTGGGTATCGCCTATGAAGGGCGTCATGAGGTTCGGGAAGAAGGGTAAGTTGAGTCCGAGATTTATTGGCCCTTTTGAGGTGTTCCGACGTGTTGTGGAGGTTTCTTATGAGCTAGCCTTGCCTCCCAACCTAGCAGGAGTTCATCCGGTATTCCACGTCTCCATGCTCCGAAAGTATCACGGTGACCCGACTCATGTTTTGGATTTCAGTTCAGTCCAGTTGGACAAGGATTTATTATATGTTGAGGATCCAATAGCTATATTGGATAGACAGGTCAGAAAGCTCAAGTCAAAGGATATTGCGTCAGTAAAGGTTCAGTGGAGGGGTCAGCCAGTCGAGGAGGCGACTTTGGAGACCGAGCAGGATATGCGCAGTCAGTACCCTTATCTTTTCTCAGCTTCAGGTGTCTCTATACTCGTTCGAGGACGAATGATTTTCTTAAAAGGGGGAGAAGTGATGACCCGGTCGGTCGTTCTGAGAGTTAGTGCCTCGATCCCCTAATAACTGCTTTCCCCACTTTTATATCTGCTTATGGGACTTGTCGGAATGATTAGTTGCACAATTCGAAGAGTTTTTGGACACATAGTCCCTATATATAAGTTTAAGCTTTAGAAATCGGAGGAATTCCCGGTTTAACCAGAATCATCTCGTTAGCTTTTAGAGTCATCCCGGGATCTTTGGCTTATGCCATGTGCTCGAAACTTGAACTCAACTTGCCCCACCCATGAATAAATATTTCATAGTAGCCTCATTAGACCGTACATCTTTCTTGGTATATCCAGATAATAGGTATTTCGGAAACCCAAGGACTCAATCGCATGGATATGTAAAATACAGGATTTCCAATCCTAGCAGGAAAGNTCCCCTGATCCTTAAGGCTTTAAGGCGAACCGTATGGCGGCTGGAAAGAAAGACGACCTCACCTTCTCTGGTCTCGGAACTGTGTGAAGACGGATCCGGAATGGAATTTTGTCGGCTCCATTAGCTCCATTGGGTGATTTCAGGGTTAGGAGCGTGTTCGGAATGTGTTCTCGAGGTTTGTACTAGATTTAGGCTTAAATTGGCAAAAGTTAGAATTTCGGCGATTTCGGCCAATAGGTGAAATTTTGATATCGGGCTCGGAATGGAATTATGAGAGTGGATGTAGTTCCGTAGTGTCATTTATGACCTGCATGTAAAATTTGAGGTCATTCGGACGAGTTTTGATGTATTTCGGCATCGGTTGTAGATTTTGGAAATTTCATAAGTTCTTAAGCTTAAATCCATGCAAAATTGGTGATTTTGATGTTATGTGATGTGTTTTGAAGGCTCGACTAAGTTTGTATAAGGTATTAGGACTGGTTGGTAAGTTTGGTTGACGTTCAGAGGGCCTCGGAGATGTTTCAGATGCTCAACGGGGTGAATTGGGACTTAGGAAACCAGCTGAAGCATTGCTGGTGCTGGTGTTACGCACCTGCGGAAGGGGAGTCGCAGGTGCGGACAGGGGCTCCGTAGGTGCAGTCTTGGCCAAGGATAGCCGTTCACAGGTGCGATCTGGGTTCGGCAGGTGCGGAGCCGCAGATGCGGCCCAGTGACCGCAGGTGCGGCCCCAGCCTTGTTAGTGAGTTTTCACACCTGCGATGGATTTTCCGCAGGTGCGGTCCAAGAGTCGCGGGTGCGGAATACCTGGATTGTTTATACTAAAATCCGAGGGTTTGAAGTTCATAATTTCTAAAACGATTTAGAGCTCGGGAAAGTGCAATTTTTGAAGAGATTTTCACCTGGGCAATTTGGGTAAGTGATTCCTACTCAGTTTAGACTAATTTCCATGATTATACACTTGAATCTACCCTTTAATTTCGAATTTATGGTGGAAAATTGAGAAAAAACATTGGATAAAGTTCTTAGGCCAAGCTTGCAAGTTTTGATCGAGATTTTGATATCCGATTAGAATAATTCTTGTATGGTTAGACTCGTGAGTGAATGGGTGTCCGAAATTTGTAAGTTTTACCCGATTCCGAGACGTGGGCCAGGGGGACCTTTTGGGTAATTTTTCCAAACTTGGCGTATTAGCTTTGAACTAATTAGTTATATTGATTCCTTAAAGTGATATTTACATAATGCAATTGAATTGAATAGATTTGGGCCATTTGAAGTCGGGTACTCGTGTCAAGAGCGTGGTTTTGAGTTGAGTAGCGCAGTCGAGGTAAGTGGCTTGCCTATCTCTGTGTTGGAGACTTCCCCTTAGGTTGTTTTGATACTATTTGTTATATACGCGCCGTGTACGCGAGGTGACGAGTACATACACGGGTCATTGTTTCTTAATTCCATTTTTTTATCCATACCATAAATCAATTTACTCCTTTTTCACTATTTAATGTGCTACTTGCATAGTTTAGATTAGGAAGAAGCATGCCTACCTGTTTTACCTAAATTCCCTATTTGATACAATATGCACCGTGTTAGTTAGTCTTGATCTTGTTCTTGTATGTGATTCTTTTCCTGAGTTGTTTAAATACACCGTATCCGACATTCATTCACATTGCATATTTAAATTGGGAATACGGACGTATTCCGGGAGCTTTCCCCCCTGTACTGCATTTTTAAATTGGGAGTACGGACGTATTCCAGAAGCTTTTCTCCTGTACTGCGTATTTAAATTGGGACTACGAACGTATTCCGGGAGCTTTCCCCATGTACTGCATCTTTACATTTGGAACTACGGGACGTATCCTGGAAGATTCCACCGTGTGATATTTGTATTGAGCCAAGGGCTCCCTGTCGCTATTTTACTTCCCAGATTTATTTGTTTCTACTGATTACCTTAGAATTTATATTCCTCTGTACTATTTTACACTATTTTACTTATGAAAATCCAGTACAGCCTTATCCTGACCTCGTCACTTCTTGACTGGGGTTAGGCTTGGCACTTACTGGGTAGCAATTGTGGTGTACTCATGCCCTGTCCTGCACATGTGTTTTCCTGTGCAGATCCAGGTACCAGCACTCAGTTTCGTGGCTAGGGGTCCGAGTGGTTGCTTCGTGTAGACCGAAAGGTAATTCTGTCGCATTCGCAGATTTCTTCGAGTCACCTTCCACTCCAGATTTAGATAGATTTTTCATGTAAATTCCCTTACGTTGTATAGAGCTATTTTTAGATAGAGCTTGTAACTAAAGTGATAGTTCGGGTTTTTGGGAAGTTTTATTTTATACACGCCAAGTGGCGATGTTTCATTAGTAGATTTACTTTATTCCGTCTTTATTTTATTGCTTCTATTTAATATCTTTTCCGCAATTAGGCTCACCTATTCATAGAGACTAGGTGTCATCACGATGCCTTTCGGAGGGTAAATCGGGTCGTGACAAAAATTACGGCTCGGATCTTTTTAAGATCTGTTCTGGTTCTATTTTGGTTTAGTATCTTTTTAACGTTCCCGTATATCTATCTATGTGCATTCTATTTTCGTGATATTATTGACCAATTTTATTTGCCCTAAAATTATAGCTCAGATCTATTATGGTTCTTATTTTGTTAACATTTTTCTCTTCAATATTTTTCCTATATTTGTCTATGTGCATGTTATTTTGATTTTTCCTTTGATTATTCCGACTAATTTTACTTACCCCTAAATTAGGGTTTTGATTCTTATTTCATTTTACCTTACTGATTTTGTCTATCTATTTACGACTCTTGCCTTTAATTTAAGAGTCTTTGATTCCCAGACTTGTCTGATTCCTTAAATCACTGTGACTGCAGTTTACATGTCTATGCACTGTTACTTCTGGCTTACCTTAATAATGTTCTGAGTTCTTTCCTAAATTAGTTGATTGATTATTTCCAAGTTTATGCACCCTAGTCTAATTCTATTTAAACCCCTTCCCTCTTTCCCTTAGAAAAAAAAAAGGATTAAGAACTTGAAAGTACTTTCACTACTAAAACTCTATACTCTACACTACTATTATATTTTGTTTTGATTCCTGGCCGGTTGGAAGCCAAAGGCCAGAAATCTCCATTGTTGTTTATTGCTATTGATGATCACTGCCTCATTGCTTAACCTTGCTCTGTTTCATTCGAATTAGTAAGTCATTGAAACCTCTCTACCATTTCAATTGTTCAATATGATACTAGATTTCTTGCTCTATGTGTGTTAGACTTGTTTAACTTAGTAGACTAATTGATCGAACGTGGCTGGTTGGAGACTTAGGCGAGTTGCATCATCCGGAGGCAATCCGCAGCTGACAGGGTCTCCCTCATATTGTATTTATTTCCAGTTTAAATTCCTTGTCCAATGTGTATTTCGGACAAGCTTGTAGTATTTGTGAAATTCTTAGAATTTGCTCATGTACTTGTGACACTGGGTTCTGGGATGTGTTGGGATATATTTGCTAAAATGGAATATTTAGACCATATTTTGACTTAACGGATTTTATTTAGTTAATATGTAATAAAGTGAAAGGCAATGATTTTCATAAATGTTAAAACAGGAAATTATTTCAATTAATTAATGATTGGCTTGCCTGGCGGTGGTGTACGGTGCCATCACAACCTTAATAGATTGTGGGTCGTGACATTGGGAATTCACATAAGTATATTACACGGAAAGACAAGTCCAATAAATGATAATTAAAAAGGTGCAAGTAAGTCAATTAACGCAATAACAGCGAGTCATAAAAGCATGAAAAGGTCTAACATTTTTTACATGAGGAACAATGATTATCAAGTAGCAAACAAAGCATGAAAGCTATTTAAAGCACATAATAGTTAAGGCATGGAAAGAAATAATTGAGGAAGAGTGGAAAATCAGGGAAACAAGTAATTCGGCGGCGTATAAGCACTCGTATCCTTGCATATACACCGCAATACATGAAATTCACATAGCACATAGTCCGAGGGTTCCTAATTCCCTCACATTAAGGATAAACTCAACACCTACCTCGCTCCAAAATGGACTCAAAGCTCAATCACGGCCTTGCCTTTCGAACAAGCCTCCAAACCAACCAAATCTAGCAAATTAACAACCAAACGATTCAAAATAAGCCTTAGAACTACCCACCAATGAAAGAGACTCAATTTAGGTCTTTATTGAAATAGTAAACAAAAGTCAACTTCCGGGCCCGCTTGGTCCAAACCTGAAATTCAGACCAAACCCCGATTATTCATTCACCCCCGAGCCCGGTTATGTAATTTGTTGAAAATTCCACCTTAATTTGAGGTTTAAATTCCAATTTTACAAAAAATTCTTAATTCTACCCAAATCCCCAATTTCTTCCATGAAAATTCTAGATTTTAGATTGAAATATGAAATGTAATGGGTAATTGAAATAAAGTAGGTTAGAATCACTTACCAACGAATTGGGGAACAAGAGCCCTTTAGGGAAATTGCCTCTAAGGTTTCTAAGTTTTGAAAATTTGAAAGAATGAGAAAAATCCCGTTTAACTCAGCTTTTGACCAGGTGCAGATATCACAATTGCGACCTAGGGTTCACAATTGCGAACCCCGCAAATGCGAAAAAGCCCTCGGAATTGCGAAGCCTTCACACCTCTGCTATCATCGCATTTGCGATGATTTGTTCGCAAATGCGAACTATGGTCCTCCAAAATTGCATCCCTTTTTATCGCAAATGCGAATCATAGTTGATCTACCCCCATTCGCAAATGCGAAGATTTTCTTTGCAATTTCGACCAAGACAGAAAATTGGGTCCTTCGCAATTGCGTACACTGACCTCGCAATTGCTAGGTCAGCGACTTGCACCAGAATAGATTTGCACCAGCTATTTTCTAAGTCCAAACTCACTCTGTAGCCTATCTGAAACTCACCTGAGCCCTCGGGGATCCAAACCAAACATGCACATAAGTCCAAAACATCATACGAACTCACTCGCGCGATCAAAACATCAAAATAATACCTAGAACTACGAATCGGGCACCAAATCAAATGAAACTTTAGAACTTTCATTTTAACAATCGGACGTCCGAATCACGTCAAACCATCTTCGTTTCACACCAAATTTGGCAAATAAGTCATTAATATAGTAATCGACTTATACCGAGATCTGGAACCAAGATACGGACTCGATATCAACAAAGTCAAACCTTGATCAAATCTTTAAATTCATTAAACCTTTAAACTTCAATTTTTTGACAAAAAGCGATAACTCGAGCTAGGGACCCCCGAATTCGATTCCAGGAATACGTCAAAGTCCTAAATCACGATACTAACCCACCGGGACCGTCAAAATATGGATCCAAATCTGTTTTCTCAAAATGTTGACCGAAGTCAACTTAAATGGATTCTTAAGGCAAAATTTAATATTTTATCAATTTTTAACATAAAAGCCTTGCTGAAAAAGACCCGGATTATGCATGCAAATCGAAGAAGGCTTAAAGAAGCTATTAGAGGCTTCCAAACACAGAATTAAGGTTTAAAACTCTAGATGACCTATCCGGTCATCACATTCTCCATCTCTAAAACAAATGTTCGCTCTCTAACAGACATAGAAAAGTACTTAGACTGGTAAAAAGGTGTGGATATCTACTCCGCATGTCCGACTTGGACTCCGAATTAGCTGTCTCGACCAGGTAACCTCTCCACTGAACTCAAACTGAAGGATAACTCTTAGACCTCAACTATCGAACCTGTCGGGCTAGAACAGACACTGACTCCTCCTCATAAATCAAATCCTTGTCCAACTGGACTGAGCTGAAATCTAACACATGGGACGGATTACCGTGATACTTCCAGAGCATAGACACACGGAACACCAGACGGACTGCTGATAAACTAGGTGATAATGCGAGCTTGTAGGACACCTCACCCACTCTCTGAAGAATCTCAAAATGTCCGATGTACCTAGGGTTCAACTTGCCCTTCTTTTTGAACCTCATCACACCCTTCATGCGTGAAACCTAAAGCAACACCTTCTCTCTGACCATGAATGCAACATCACGAACTCTACAGTTGACATAACTCTTCTACCTGGACTGAGATATGCAAAGTCGATCCTGAATAATCTTGACCTTATCCAAGGCATCCTGTACCAAATCTGTACCAAGAACCGAGCCTCCCCCGGCTCAAACCATCCAACTGGCGATCGGCCCGCCTCCCGTATAATGCCTAGTAGGAGCCATTTGAATGCTCGACTGGTAGCTGTTGTTGTAGGCAAACTCCGCAAATGGCAAGAACTAATCCCAAGAACTGCCCGAAATCCATAACACAAGCGTGGAGCATATCCTTCAACATCTAAATAGTGCGCTTGGAATGTCCGTCTATCTGAGGATGAAATGTTGTGCTCAACTCAACCTGCATGCCCAACTCACCATGTACTGCCCTCCAATAGTGCGAAGTGAACTACGTACCTCGATCAAAAATAATGGACACGGGCACACCGTGAAGACGGACGATCTTGCGGATGTAGATCTCAGCCAATCACTCTGAAGAATAGGTACCTGCCACAGGAATGAAATGCGCTGACTTGGTCAGCCTGTCCACAATAACCCATACCGCATTGAACTTCCTCTGAGCCCGTGGGAGTCCAACACAAAATCCATAGTGATACGCTTTCACTTCCACTCAGGAATCTCTAACTTCTGTAGCAAACCACTAGGTCTCTCATGCTCACACTTTACTTGCTGAAAATTTAGACACCGAGTTACATATGCTATTATATCCTTCTTCATCTTTCTCCGCCAATAATGTTGTCGCAAGACCTGATACATCTTGGCAGCACCCGGATGAATAGAATACCGGGAATATGGGCCTCATCGAGAATCAACTCACGAAGCCCATCTACATTAGGCACACAAATACGACCCTGTATACACAAAACTCCATCATCTCTAACAGTAACCTGCTTGGAACCACCGTGTCACACTGTGTCCCTAAGGACAAGCAAATAAGGGTCATCATACTACCGCTTCCTGATACACTCAAACAACGAAGACCGAGCAACTGTACAAGTTAGAACACGACTGGGCTCTGAAAAATCCAACCTCACGAACTTGTTGGCCAAAGCCTGAACATCTGATGCAAGCAATCTCTGACCAACTAGAATGTACGCAAGGCTGCCTATACTCATTGTTTTTCTACGCATGGCATCGGCCACCACATTGGCCTTCCCGGGATGATACAAGATGGTGATATCATAGTCTTTCAATAGCTCCAACCACCTCATCTACAAGCTCCGGTGATCCGTGAATACCTCGCACGACACGCCGTAAAGATGGTGCCTCCAAATCTTTGGCGCATGAATAATGGCCAACAACTCTAGGTCGTGAACAGCGTAATTCTTCTCATGAACCTTCAACTGCCGCGACGCATATGCAATTACTCTGTCGTCCTGCATAAATACTGCACCAAGCCCAATTCGAAATGCATCACAATACACCGTATAAGATCCTAAACATGTGGGCAACACCAACATTGGCGCTGTAGTCAAAGCAGTATTGAGCTTCTGAAAGCTCGCCTTGCACTCGTCTAACCATCTAAACGGGGCACCCTTCTGGGTCAACCTAGTCAGTGGGGCTGCTATAGATGAAAACCCCTCAACGAACCGACGGTAATACCCCGTCAAACCTAAGAAACTCTGAATCACCGTGGCTGAAGTAGGTCTAGGCCAGTTCTGAACTTCCTTAATCTTCTTAGGATCCACCTTTATTCCCTCTTCCAATACTACATTCCCCAATAAAGGGATCGAGTCTAACAAAAACTCGCACTTTGAAAACTTAGCATATAATTGGATGTCTCTTAGAGTCTGAAGTACAATCTAAAGATGTTGCTCGTTCTCCTCTCGATTGCGAGAATAGATCAAGATATCATCAATAAATACAATCATAAAGGAATCCAAATAGGGCTTGAACACCCGGTTCATCAAATCCATAAGTGTTATTGGGGCATTCGTCAGCCCAAATGACATCACTAGAAACTCATAATGCCCATATCGAGTCCGCAAAGCTGTCTTAGGTACATTAGATGCCCTAATCCTCAACTGATGGTAGTCAAACCTCAAATCAATCTTCGAAAACACCTTGACACCCTAAAGCTGATCAAATAAGTCATCAATCCTCGGCAATGGATACTTATCCTTGATGGTGACTTTGTTCAACTACCGATAATCTATGCACATCCTCATCGACCCATCATTATTCTTCACGAACAACACAGGCGTACCCCAGGTTGAGACACTAGGTCTAATGAAGCCTTATCAAGTAAATCTTGCAACTGTTTCTACAATTTTTTCAACTTTGGCGGGGCCATACGGTATAGAGGAATAATGATGGGCTGAGTGCCCAAAACGAAATCAACACAGAAGTCAATATCCCTGTCGGGTAGTATCCCCGATAGATATGCAGGAAAAACCTCTGGAAACTCACAAACAATTGGTACATAATTTATGGAAGGAACCTCCGCACTAGAATTGCGGACATAAGCCAAATAAGTTAGACACCCCTTCTCGACCATATGTCGAGCGTTCACATAAGAGATAACCTTGCTGGTAGAATGTCCAATAGTCCCCCTCCATTCTAATCGAGCCAACCCCGACAAGGCTAAGGTCACTGTCTTGGCTTGACAATCCAATATAGCATGATAAGGTGACAATCAATCCATATCCAAGATAACATAAAAATCTACCATATCGAAAGTAGGAGATCTACATTAGTCTCAGGACTCCCAATAGTAACCATACCTGAACGATAGACACGATCTACAACAATACAATCTCCCACATGTGTGGACACGAACATAGGAGCACTCAAAGAATCACGAGGCACGACCAGATATGAAGTAAAATAGGATGACACGTAGGAACAAGTAGAGCCCATATCAAAAGAACTGAAGCATCCCTATGGAAAATTGAAACAATACATGTGTTAATGGCGTCAGATGACTCAGCCTCAAGCCTGGATGGGAAAGCATAACATTGGGGATGGGCCCCGCAATTCTGAACTACATCTCTAGGATGGGCTCCAGCTGGCTAGCCTCCACCTCTACCGGCCTGACCTCCACCTCTGGCTGCCTGACCCTTACCTCTAGCTGGCTGAGCGGGCAGTAGTGCAACCGGTGCCGGAATCATGGCACGGGAACTCCTGATATGCCCAAAACCACTATCACACCTCTTTTTTCCCGAAATGGGGATTAGGGAGTTTTCCCAATTAAAGTGACCTTAATCGAAACGGGATAATTTATTTATTTTCAGAGTCATCACATGGGATAATTATGTGGTGTCCCAAGTCACCGGTTTAAAATCTCAAATCGAGGAAGTTTGACTCTGTATTACAGTCTGCGAAACACAGAAATTCGTGTAAGGAATTCTGTTAACCCGGGAGAAGGTGTTAGGCATTCTCGGGTTCCGTGATTTTAGCACGGTCGCTCAACCATTAATAATTGGCTAAATTATCTATTTTAATACATGTTTTAAACCTATTGTGCATTTTAGCCTTTTTACCTTTTAGCCGCTTTTAAATATTTTAAATAATTATGGAGTTTATTTAAACAAGTTGCGGTGTCGCGCACTTGTTATTTTGTACACATCGCAAATCATGTCACGGGAACCGTACCCATGATTCTGCAATATGTTTATTTTGATTATTTGAAATTAAGAGTCGAGTCACGCCAGCGTGCACTCGAATTTTGGACTTATGTATCTATGACTATGCCACGGGAACCGTACCCATAGTCACGATAATTTATTATTTATTAATTGCTCCTAAAGAAAAATACAACGCTCATAAGTTGATTTCCTAATTTGATATTAATTGTAAAAGGTCTGTGATTTATGGAGAACTGTTTGAACAAGTCGCGAT
>ML401310.1:1158-41152 GCA_005239525.1 Nicotiana knightiana | reverse complement strand
CTAGCCCGTATAGCCCGCGGGCCCGGGTCGGTCCCGGGTCGGGCCCGGCCCACCTGCCACCTTTATCCTAAGCAGCTAATGGCAGTGAGTCTACGCAATGGCAGGGACTTAGACTTGGAGAAGGAAAGAGCTCGAGAGAGCAGACAGGTTGAGACACTGGTATCGGTGCCTATTGAAATTGATGAGTCAACAAAACTGACTAAGGTGACAGTGCATCCTACCCAAGGAGAACCCAACACACAACTCGAGGCTGAGAAAGAAGCTGAGCCTGCCCAGGAACCGGTAATTGAGGTGGTGGTTGACAAATAAAAATCCCAACTCACTGGGAAGAAGAGACCTCCAGCACCATCCCCACAGAGGATGTCTAAGTATCATAAGGATGAGCAGTATAAAAATTTCTTGGACATGTTGAAACAAATACAGGTAAACATTCCTTTGATTGATGCTCTGAAGGAGATGCTTGGGTATGCCAAAATGATGAAGGACTTAATGTCCCGAAAATTTGACTTCCAAGACATGGCCATAGTGACGCTTACTCAGACTTGCAGTGCTGTTGTGACCCGACCAATTGCGAAAAAGCTGTCTGCTCTAGGGAGTTTCACCATTCCCTGCACCATTGGAAATTTTGCCTTTGCAAAGGCCCTTTGTGATTTAGGGGCCAACATTAATATTATGCCCCTGGCAATCTACAAGAGGTTGGGGATTGGTAGAGCTAGACCAACCTCTATGTTGTTGCAGCTGGCAGACAGGATAGTAAAAAAATCGTCAGGCATTCTGGATGACGTATTGGTGCAGGTAGGGAAGTTTGTGTTCCCTGCGGATTTTGTGATAATGGACTGCAGAGTGGATAAAGATATTCCCATAATTTTGGGAAGTGCATTCTTGGCCACAGGACGAGCCCTCATTGATTGTTAAATTGGGGAGCTCAAGATGAGTTTAAACGACGAGGAAATCACATTCAATGTGCAGAAATCCATGAGGCGACCAAGTGAGTTCGCCAATTGTTCTCTTATTGATGTTGTGGATGTGATAGTGGAGGAAGATGATGAGTCCTTAACTATTGAGGACCCCCTTGATGCATGTTTGATGAATTTGGGTGAGGTAAATGAGGAAGAATTGGCAGAATGGGTGTTAGCTCTTGAAGGAAAAGGTGTTTGACCGAGGGCACTCGAGTATGAGCCCTTACACTTAGAAAAGAGAGAGACTCTACCAGCCAAGCCATCTGTTGAAGAGCCACCCAAGCTGAAGTTGAAGACACTGCCAGCCCATCTTAGGTACGCGTTTCTTGGACCTAATTCTACTTTACATGTTATTGTCTCATCCATTTTGCTAGATGTGCAGGCAAATAAGCTATTAGAGGTACTCAAAGAGTGTAAGACTGCCATTGGTTGGATCATGGCATACATAAAGGGGATCATCCCGGCATACTGTATGCACAAAATTTTGCTGGAAGAGGGGCACAAACCTTCCAGGGAACACCAGAGGCGGCTGAACCCAAACATGAAGGAAGTGGTGAAGAATGAAATCATAAAGTTGTTAGATGCGGGAATCATTTTCCCCATATCTGACAGCAACTGGGTTAGCCCAGTACAATGTGCTCCTAAGAAGGGTGGCATGACGGTTGTAAGAAATGACAACAATGAGTTGATATTCACAAGGACCGTCACTGGATGGAGAATTTGCATGGACTACAGAAAGTTAAATCTTGTCACCCGTAAAGATCACTTCCCACTTCCCTTCATCTATCAAATGCTCGATAGACTGGTAGGGAGGTCTCACTTTTGTTTTCTGGACGGGTACTCGGGGTACAACCAAATTTCCCATTGCCCCGGAAGACAAAGAAAAGACCTCACTCACTTGTCCCTACGAGATCTTTGCCTTCAGAAGGATGCCCTTTAGGTTATGCAATGCACCCGCCACATTTCAAAGGTGCATGATGTCCATATTCACTGACATGGTCGAGGATGTCATGGAGGTGTTCATGGATGATTTCTCAGTGGTGGGAAATTCATTCGATAAGTGCCTAGCAAATATGACCCGAGTGATGAAGCGGTGTATTGAGACGAACCATGTGCTTAATTGGGAGAAGTGCCATTTCATGGTACAAGAGGGGATAGTCTTGGGGCACTTGGTGTGGAGCAAAGTAATTGAGGTGGATCGTGCCAAAGTATATGTGATTGCAAAGCTTCCACCTCCCACACCGTTTAAAGCGATAAGGAGCTTCCTTGGGCATGCCGAGTTTTACCGGCGATTCATCAGAGACTTCTCCAAAATAGCCAACCTCCTATGTAAGTTTCTCGAAGAAGATAACCCTTTTGTGTTTTCTAATGATTGTAGGATGGCTTTTGAGGAGTTGAATAAAAGGCTAGTCACGGCCCTGATCATTGTTGCTCCCGGCTGGGACCAACCATTCGAGCTCACGTGTGATGCCAGTGACTATGCAGTGGGAGCAGTGTTAGAACAGTGAAAGGAAAAGATAATGCACCCGATCTACTATGCGAGTAGGACATTGAGTGGAGCTCAGCTGAACTACATGATGACCGAAAAAGAGATGATGGCAGTAGTGTTTGCCTTTGACAAGTTCAGATCATACCTGATCGGCTCAAAGGTGATTGTTTACACTGATCATGCTGCCCTCAAGTACTTTATTGAGAATAAACAATCCAAGTCGCGCCTAATTCGTTGGGTGCTGCTACTGCAAGAATTCGATCTAGAGATTCATGACCGCAAGGGCACGGAGAACCAAGTCGCGGACCATCTGTCTCTACTTGAAGGCACTAAAAATGCAGTGGAACCAGAGGATATTCTGGAAACCTTTCCAGACGAGCAGCTACTCTCCACGAGCATGGATGAGGTGCCATGGTATGTAGACATTGCAAATTACCTAGCAAGTGGTATTGTGCCATATGAACTCTCATCTGTCCAAAAGAAAAAGTTTTATCGTGATTGACGCAATTATTACTGGGATGAACCTCACCTGTTTAGAATTTGTATTGACAATATGATCCGGAGGTGCGTCCCCGAGACAGAACAGTTTTCTATTTTGCAGGCGTCTCACGCATCACCATATGTAGGGAATTTTGGAGGATTTCGAACAGCAATGGTCGTTGATGATGATGAGGAGGAGAATGAGTCGGATGAGGAAGATGAAGAGGAGGCGCAACAAAATGTGGAGGAGGATCAAGAACATATGGAAGAGGAGCAACCCACTCAGGCACAGGCTGCTGATGTGGAGGGCCCATCTAGGGCTCATCGGAGTTATAGGCAAGACCACCTGGAGCAGGACATGGTAGAACTGCGCATTTCAGTCACATACCTGGGTACGCGAGTTGATGCCGTAGCTACCCAACAGAAAAAATCTGAAAAGAAAATCATGGGCTGGCTCCGAGCCCTGGGTCACGCTTGTCATCTTGACCCAGGGACAGTCTCCGACCAGGACTGAGCTTTCAAGGAAGTTCCCTTACCTCTCTGTTTATTTTTATTTCCATGGGGACATGTCCTCATATTAAGTGTGGGGTGGGGGAAGTATTCCCTTGTACATGTATATATGTAGATAAAAAATGGGTAGTTGTTTCTTTATTTTTCTTCTGAGTTAGCATAATTGTTAGTTGTTTTCATTATTTTCTTTTGAGTTATTTTGCTTCTGTTTTTGTGATTGTAAATAGGAGTGTAATTAATTAAGTCATCTTGGCCCGACGACGGATCCCTTTCGATGGGGTTCTTGAGGGTCTAAGTCGAGCACAAAAAAAAATAGAAAATAGAGTGGACTCTTCCCTATGACGGACTTCTTAGGCAGTTTTTTTTAGGGAAGCTAGTCCAAATAAAACACCAAAAAGATTTTTTATTGTATTTTTAGGTAGTGTAACAACTCCCCCTTGGTTTTTCTTTTGACCGCGGTTCTTTTCCAAGGATTTATCTTGAACCGGGTATAGTTAGGTTTTTTTAGTTGTTAGGTGTTTTGGGAAAGGAGCTGAAATAGGAGAAGAATCCCTTAGCGTTTTTACACCCGAACACAAAAGACCCTAGAGCTTGACACTTAGCTCATTTTTTGACTCTTGTGTAATGCCTTAAATTTGTATGTTGTAACTGACTTGAATGCTCGGTGAGAGTGTCTTGATAAGCTAATCTGGAGTGAGTCATGTGCTATATGTGTGTGAGGTGTGTCATTGTATTCTATGTCCACATTCGATGCCTAGAACTTGCCCTGTATGTTTGCAAAGAGAAATTGTAGTTCGTTCAGTCTTAGAAGTGATATAGGCATTTCTTTGTTAAGCCAGATATAAAAGTGTATCCACCTGATTGTAATTTATCATAATTAACCCCTTTGAGCTTATAAGCATGTTTCTTTGGCAACCACATTACAAATCTTACCCAATTGTTTGAATGGCCTGTCTGTTTGAACCCTGTACCTCCCATGAGCACTTGAATTGTTAGAGATTATGTAAAAGTCAAAGTGTGGGGTGGTGGTTTGGTTTTTGAGTGAAATCAAAGAAATAGAAGGAAAGGTGCAAAAGTGTGAAAAAAAATGAAAGAATAAGCGCCACTTGAAAAAAAATGAAAGAAAGGACAATGAATAAATGCAGTCCTTTATAAGTGGCGATTCGATAAAAGTGCACCTAAGGGAGTTTGGGGTAAATATAAAGAGAAGTGTGATGGAAATTCTGGCCGGGCATAAGAATTGTCTGAAAGCTAAAGTAATTGTATGAAAAGTGCTTAGGGAGGTTATTCACTATATCTAAATATATCCTACCCGTCTCTTAGCCTACATTACAACCAAATGAAGACCTAATTGATCTTAGACTGAATGGGCTCGATTAGTAGAGTATTACACTACGTGCAAGCCTATGCTGTATCTTTGTGGAATATGAATGTTCTTTCCGAGAGTGAATGAATTCTTTCTATTTGAGTTCGTACATGTTCTTAATATTATTATTGTGGAACTACTCTCGTGTGTTTGATGTGAGGGCACTTGATTCATGACGGAAATGTGAGTCTTGACCTCTGTGTAGAGTATTTTGAGGAAGTAGGAATATTGCATGGCATGTGAGAGTCGACCCTTGAGGCATGGATGTTACATTGCTAGGTATAAATCCTGTAATATGTTCGTGGTGTGACACATTAGGGAAATTATTATTGAAAGGACCTTTGTAGAGTATAGTGGATTGCTCGAGGACTAGCAATGATTTAAGTGTGAGGTGTTGATAATAGGCTAAATTCACGTAGTTTAGTGTATATTTGTACTCCAACTTAATAGTGTTTCACTGTCTTTGGAGCCAAATTGAAGGAGAAAGGCCCCTTGGAATATTTAACGTGTTAAAAGAAAGAAGAAAACTGCTGGGACAGATTACAAGCCCACTATCGCGGTCTTAGCGCGATCGCGCTAGTCCAGCGATTCCCAGGAAGAATGTTTAGCCATTAGTGCGCCCAGTAGCGCGATGACTAGCGCGGGCGCGCTAGTCCAGTCGAACACGTTATTTTTCAGGGGTAAACTTGGAAGCTTGGGACAATTCCACTTAACCTATATAAGGTTCAACTTGCCCAAAAGAAAGGATAATCAGGTTTAGAGTCTTGTTCAAGAAAAGCAAAGGCAAGAGGCAAGGAGGGAAATTGGGCATCAAATCTGAGCTCCCTTCCTTGTAATTTTGTCATTGTTGATGAATTCTTCTGTTGTTATTTTTAGTACAATTATGAGTAGCTAATCTATTTAGTCTAAGGTTTTGGTGGAACCCGTTGAGGATGAACATCTTGTTATATTAATATAGTGTTCTTGGTTTCAATCTCTATTTTTTCAACTAAGTTCTTATTGTAGTTGATTGAAGGGCCCTCAATTAGCTGTGCCTATTTAGTATGTATCTGCTCGGGAGAGAGTGCATATTTAGGTAGTTGTTGAACAAAGACACTCCCAAAGTATTGGAGGGATCCATAACTGAGGGTTTAAAGGTTGGATTAGGGATAACGATACCTTGGGCAATCTAAAGTGAACTATAATAAAAGTAAGATAGCGTAGCTCAGGAGAGTGCGTCTAATAAATTGACGTAATTACTCGGGAGAGATTTACGGTAGCAAAAGTGCTCATGATTGATAGAGATAATTAAGCCAAACAATAAGAAATGTACAAGATGGGATTTCATCAGCGGGGGAAACCATAACCTTAGATCTTTCTCTCATTTGTTTACAACTCAATATTAGTTATCTTTTAGTCTACTTAATTTCATTCAGTTTTAGTTAGTAAAAATACCAACAAATTGTTATTCTTAACCTTTGGGAAGTTTATAACAACGAATCGAGTGAGTCTAACAACTATAATTGATAGGTTAATTCTCTGTGGGATTCGACTCTGGGCAAAATACTCAGATTATATTTGCAACACCCGCTTAGTCTTTTTATAAGACCTGGTTGAGCGTGATCAAATAACATATCAATAAGAACGGCGGATATGAGATTTGTAGTTTAATGGATCGTGATTCTAGTTGGTGATTCATGAATTATTTAAGAAAAATATGAGGTTTGGACCAAAGATAGTGATTTTGGCCGAACTTGTTCCTAAACTCTAGCTCTACCCATGTCAATAAATTGGAGATCTGTCTTGAGTTGAATCTTTGATTTCTTGGATCTTGATGCATATTGACGTTTGAAATTCATTTGGGTTTGTTCTCTATGTGAAAATACATCAAATGAAGTTGATTTGTAGTTATTTGAGTGGCTACAAGTGATTTTAGAAAGTTTCTTGTTTTTCAAGTTTATTATGTTCATAAGTGTGTTCATGAAAAAGTACCATTTGATCCATTTGAGTTTATGCTTTTCATGAATTTGATGTTAAAAACTATTGGGATTTGATCTTAAAGTGATTCCCAAGTGAAATCTGAAGTTTGAAGGCATTAGAACGTGATTTGGATCAATTTGGAAATTCGAGCCAAAATGTGAAGAAGAAGAATGAGAAGCTGAAAGCTCAGATTCGTGGAACAAAAAATGGGGGCAGTGCACAGTTAGCCACTAATAAGACATGTATTTACTTTTAAGCCACTGTTTAAAATGTCTTTAGTCTTTAGCCACTACTTTAATAAACTTTACCCGCCCGAACAAAAATACCCTTCTGCTCATAAAGTTCAGGACCAAGTGTCCTTAACTTATGAGCTTGTTACTGTAAGTTCAGGACTAGCTGTCCTTAATTTATGAGCTTGTTATTGTATCAAGACTAACCGTCCTTAATTTATGAGCTTGTAAGTCTAAGTTCAAGACTACATGTCCTTAACTTTTGAACTTGGAACTCGAAGTTCAGGACTACATGTCCTTAATTTCTGTGCTTGTACCTCTAAGTTAAGGACTACTTGTCCTTAATTTCTGTGCTTGTAACTCTATTTTAAGGACCAAGTGTCCTTAATTTTTGAACTTCCAACTCTAAGTTCAGGACCAAGTGTCCTTAATTTTTGAACTTTGAATTCTAAGTACAAGACCAATTATCCTTGACACATCTAACTCCGCAATTTGAATTTGTATCTCCAAATTCCAATGGTATAAGTTTCTCTATTGGTATAATTCTCTACGACATCTGGTCTGACAACGAACAATGATAAGTCAAATGTGTACTGTGCAAACATGGAGAAGAAATGCATTGAAGATATTTGTGAAATTTCAGGATACAAAGAAGGTAGGCTGCCTTTTAAGTATCTTGGAGTGCCAATATCTCCAAGAAGACTATCACTGATGGATTGTGAAGGGTTAGCAGAGAAGGTGTTGAACATATCTCTTGTTTGTTCTCTCTCGGTAATTTTGATAAATCGAGAGAGAAGCGAGGGTTTGGGAAGAAAAAGAAATGGAAGAAAGGGTAAAAGTATCTTTTCATATTAATTTTAATAGAGTAGTGGCTATTTTTGCTCAACATTAGAATTGCTGGATAAAAAATAAATACCACCTTAAATAGTGACTACCCCACGCCATTTTCACCCAATAAACATGGAGCCAAAAAATTTTCGTAGATTCGGATAGACTTGAACCTCAGAAAATAAAAAAAACTTCGTGGACCCGAAATTTAATCGTGGGCACGGAGTTGCACCACCCCAGCCATGAAATAAATCGTGGACACGATTTTTCTGGTTTAATTTTTGAGTTTTTGTGTTTTCTTTAATTATTCTTATCTAGTTAACATTAGTAATTAGTCCTACTTAATTAATCTAGTTATCGTATCCGTATTTTTTATTTTGTGTTTTTCTCTTTGGTTTCATTGTTAATTTCTTATTTCCATTGTACATTAGTTATTTTAGCTTCTTTGTTGAGTCATATAAACCTCATTCTCGCCCCGAAGTTGGAAGAACCACTTGAAAGTGTATTGATTTAGTTTGATATCAACTTTGAATATTCATCCAAGAGAGAAAAAAAACTTGAGTGGTGAGATTCTTAGAGTGTATGCCTAAGAGCCAAGTGCACAAGAGTGATACACAAATGATAAAAGTTGAGTGCAATCTTTGAGGGATACACTAAGGGAGTGAATTGGAGAGGTCCTTTTGCTTTAAACTTGTTTTCTTTGTTTGTTGGTATTATGTCTTTGAATATTGGAGATACTACAACCACAAGGGAGGGACTCTGAAATGAGACCATTTAGAGCCATTACAAGCTTTGATTATGAAAGTCGATAATATGAAATAAATGGTCAAGTCTCATGACAGCCTTATTATCCAATGGCAAGGCTTGTCACGTAATTCTAACCAAAGTATGGGAAGTAGTGCAACACAACAAACTAGTTCTACTCCCACTGCACCATACATTGAAAGGCTAATCAATTAATCACAAGTTTCTAACAATCAGGTAACGAGACAAGGTCCACCTTCATAAGCTAGGCACGCTAGAGGTGAGAATAATCAACAACCTCTTAGGCCAAAACAATCACAAAGTGACTTTGATGATGATTTGGACTATGACGAGCAATATGATGAACCAGTTAGGGTCCAACTAAGGAGGAATAGACAAGATGTCTTTAGAGGGAGAGATGGATGGCATGGTGGGGATTATCAAGGTAGAAACTTGAATGATGCTTATGATTATGGTTATGATGGAAATATTGGTAATGAAAAAACTAGTCAAAGGTGGGGAGATGAAGAAGAACGGGATCTTAACAACATCATGACTTTACTTTCTTCTTTCAAGGGAAGTAGTGACCTCGAGGAATTCTTACAATGGGAAATACAAATGAAAATGATGTTTGAGCTTAATAATTTATCCAATGCAAAGAGGTTGAAGCATGCCATTTCTAAACTTGTTGGTTATTCTTCTTCTTGGTGGGAGAAGGAGAAACGAGATAGAAATTGAAATGGAGATATTTCTACTGATTACTGGGGGTTTCTTAGGGTGGTTATAAGAGAAATATTTGTACCCAACGAATATCTGAATGAATTTCTTACCAAATTTTACAACATGAAACAAGGAAAGAAGATTGTGGAGGATTTAATTAAAGAGTTGGAGACAACTAGGGTTGGATCCAATCATGATAATAATGGATGACCCATGATTTCTAGATTTTTGGCGGGGCTTCAGCATGAAATCTATAGCCAAATTACTTTGCACAAATTTGCTACTATACATGAGGCACTAAAAAGTGCTATCAAGGTTGAAAATAAACTCTAAGAAGAGAGGCAACTCAAAGAAAGCAAATCCAAAAGATCCAATACTTCATGGAGCAAAAACAAAAAAACTTGGCAATCTCTTTCAAATAAAAAACAAGCCAAAAGTTGACACCAAGTAGCAAAATGACAAAGACAAACTAAAGATGGAGGCTATGGAGGGAGGTAACAA
Source organism: Nicotiana knightiana (assembly GCA_005239525.1). NCBI lineage: Eukaryota > Viridiplantae > Streptophyta > Magnoliopsida > Solanales > Solanaceae > Nicotiana > Nicotiana knightiana. Next base: position 31,366 of record ML401310.1, on the reverse strand, counting down.
TTCTAAACCTTATTTTTAAAATCCTAACTCTAATAGGTGCTTTAAATTTCAAGGTTATGATCATAAAATGAGTGAATGTCATAATGGAAGAACCATAATTATTGTGGAGGAAGCTTATAAAAGAGAAAAAAATTGAGAATTATGTGACGAAGAGGAGGCCAAATGTGATAATAAAGTATAATATGACACTCCTAATTTACCTTTGTATGTTTTTAGGAGAGTGTTGAGTGCACAAATGATGGAAGATACGAACCAAAGAGAGAACTTGTTCCATGGAAGGTGTAAGATTAAAGATCAAGCGTGTTCTTTGATTATTGATAGTGGCAGTGTTGCTAATGTTACTAGTGCTTCTATGGTTGACAAGTTGAATTTTAAGACTCAAAGACATACTCGTCCTTATAAACTCCTATAGCTTAATGAATATGGTGAATTTAAAGTGAATAGACAAATATTTGGTGAGTTTCAAAAGTGAAAAGTATGTTGATAAAATTCTTGATGTGGTACCTATTCAAGCATGTCATTTATTGTTGGGGAGGCCATGTAAATATGAAAATGGGGCTCTACATGATGGAAGGACTAATAAGTATTCTTTTGAGGAAAATGGAAATAAGATAGTCCTTACCCCTTTGACCCATTTCAAGTGAGTGAAGATTATAGCCATATAGAAAAATTGAGTGAAAAATCCAAGAAAGAAGAAAAAGAAAAGATTGAAAAGAAGAACGAAAAGAAAGTAGAGAGAAAACAAGAGATTTTAAGTGAGGAACATCCTTCTTATAATTTTTTCATGGCTAATTTTTTTCTTGCTAGTTGTTTGGCTTATTATGTAGATCCTTTAAAGGAAAATTCAAGTGGAAGTCTTCAAGAAAGAGCTCCAAATGAGGTGACCGAATCCACCCTATCCAAAAGTTAAGATTCTTCCATTCTTCAAAGAGGTAAAATAACATCTTTAGAAGTGAATCGAGGTATGATTTTCCCCAAAACTCTTTCTTGTTGTGATGAGCATAGTGATGTTCAAGTGTTAGTTTGGGTATTATCACGACTCAAAATCCCAACCTCTGGGTCGTGATGGTGCCTAACATCCAATTACTAGGCAAGCTGACGTGAGATAGTTAATTAGTCAAATTTTAATAGTTTAAAACAAAGTGATGATAAATAACATGAAATAGGTACTCAAACTAACACAAAACCAGCATAAGTCATGTAATAATATTTGCTCCTAAAGATCCGGAGTCACGAGTACACGAACTGCTAGAAGTTCTACAAATAGAGTCTGAAATAAATACAACTGTTTCGAATGAAATGAATAGCAAAAGAAGAAAAAGTAAGGGGACTTCAAGTTCTGCGGATGTCAGGAGATCTACCTCAAATCTCTGAATGCGATAATCCAAGCTAGCGCACTTCACGTACAGCTAGGACCAGTACAAAAATCTGCACAAGAAGTGCAGAGTGTAGTATGAGTACAACTGACCCAATGTACTCTGTAAGTGTCGAGCTTAACCTCGATGAGTTAGTGACGATTCTATGACAGGACACTCACGTAATTAAACCTGTACAAACATAGATATATGTACCAAACAACAACAAAATATGGATTTAATATGTGTATTTGAGAGGGGACATGCGACAGAGGGATAAGATACGATAACTACAACATGAATAACAACACAAGGCAGTCAAATAAATCATCAACTAATAAAGACGGATAAATATACGGTATAAAGATGGCACGACATCATCCTTCGTACTTTTACTCTCAACCTTTCCATGAAATGATGATATAAGTAGAATGAAATGCCACGACATTACACTTCGTGCTTTTACTCTCGATTTGCCCATGTTACAATGAATAATTGATATAGATGGCATGACATCACCCTTCGTGCTTTTGCTCTCAATCTCACTATGCATCAATGGATAAAAGATATAGACGACACGACATCTCCCTTCATGCTTTATCTCTCTTCCTCACTATGTATTAACCAATAAATGAGGTAACAAAATGGCACAATATCACCCTTCATGCTTTAACATTCTCCTTTACCATGTAGTAATGATTATACAAAATTGGGAGATAAATAATGAAAACGATGTACTTTACGTCAATTATGATTCCAAATTACCAAACCTCAACTTCCAAAATACTCAACCATTACTAATTAATTCATAAATATGGAAGGAACAATCAAATAAGTAATAATCTAATCTAAGCATGGATGTCATTATTAAAGAAGCAATAAATCACAAGGAAACAAGTTCTACCCCCATGCTTTAATCCAACAACAACACAGAAATGCTCCTCACCTCACATATACGTTGTAACCACACTTTAAACACGTAACAAATAGGCAAACAACTCCTAATACCTCAAGTCAAGGTTAACCAGGATACTTACCTTGCTTCTTAGTTAATTTAAAGCTCTATCAGGGCCTTTACTCTAAAATCTGCCTCTGAACCAGCCAAATCTAACCAAAATCGACTCAATAACATCAAATAAGGCTAGGGAATTTAGTCACAATACATAAAGTTAAGATCTTACACTTTTCCCAGTCAACAAAAGTCTACCTCGGGCCCCCTGGTCAAAACCCGAGATTCGGACCAAAACTCATTTACCCATTCACCCCTGAGTCCCATTATGTAATTAGTTTCGAAATCCAACCCCAATTTGAGTTTTAAATCCAAAATTTACAAAAACAAAATCCCTAATTCTTCACTAATCCCTAATTTTCTACCATGAAAAGACAAAAATTAAGGCTAGAAATTAATGAGTGATGACAAAAATGGAAGAAAATAAGTTAAAGTATACTAACCTATGAAAGTTTGATGAATTTTCTCTTTAAAATCGCCTCTAGGCCGAGATCAAATGGAAAGATCATGAAAAATGGGCGAAATCCGGATTTTTAGAAGTTTATATGACTGGGCGTCAGGTGTTTATCGAGTTCGCGAGACGGATGGCGCGTTCGCGAAGGGAAATGCCTAGTTGGCTTACGCAATCGGGAAATACTCTATGCATTCGCATAGAGTAATTTCCATTCCCCAGCCCCCGCCTTTCTAACACTACGCATTCGCAATGGTGTGGTTGCATTCACGAAGGGCAGACCCCCCACTGCTCCGCGTTCACGATGGTAGATCCATCCCAATACCAACTTTCCCCTTCGCGATCTCGTGAGAGTCTTCGCGATTGCAAAGCACACCACACAACACCAAAAACTAGTAGAAGCTAAACCAACATTTTCCTTAAGTTCAAAGAATTCGAAACCTATCTGAAACTCTCCCGAGCCCTCAGGGCTCCAAACCCAACATGCACACAAGTTCAAAAATATCATACAAAGTTGCTCGCGCGATCAAAACACAGAAATAACACCTAGAACTATGAATCAGACACCAAAACGAATAAAATTTTCAATGAAACTTAAGAACATGCAACTTTTCAATTGGAAGTCCGAATCGTGTCAAATCAACTCCGTTTTGTACCAAATTTTATAGACAAGTCATAAATGTAGCAATGAACATATACCAAGTTCCGAAACCAAAATTCGGACCCAGTAGAAACAATATCAAACTACAACTTAACATTTCTTTAAACCTTTAAACTTCTAGTTTTCAACAAATAGCGATAATTTAAGCTAAGGACTTTCGAATTTGATTTCGGGCATACTCCCAAGTCCTAAATCATGATACAGACCCACATGATGGTCAAAATACTGATCTGGGTTCGTTTTCTTAAAACGTTGACTGAAGTCAACTCAATTAAGTTTTAAAGTACGATTTCATATTTTTGTCAATTTTTTACATAAAACCTTCCGAAAAAGATACGGATTACGCACACAAATCGAGAAAGTCTAAACGGAGATATTCGGGTCTTTGAACATAAAATTGAAAGTTAAAACTATGAATAACCTATCGGGTCATCATAGGTACACTTATTGATCCTAATGATTCTTTGAGATGTGAAAATACACTAGATAAATATTTTAGTTGTTTTGATGGTTTGAATGACCTACTTTCTTATAAAGAAGCATTGATTGAGGTTGAGGAAAGCGTAAAGGTTTCATTTTTATGTGATTTTGTTGAGTTTGATCCATTGATTTCTATTTTTCATCCTTTCTATTTGATGATCATTCTTTTATTGGTGATGATTACTTATTTGAATGCAATTGAGGTGTTAAAGTTTCAAGCTTTAAGCCATTTGATTCTTTCTTCTTTGATTGAGAGATGGAATCTTTTGCGTTTGATTTGGATTTACCAATCAAATGGTTCTATTTTGATAAGTCATTTGAGATTACTAATGAGATTGTTTTGGAAAGTAAACTTTTTGAAAAAGGAAGAAAGTTCTTTACTTGACTTGAATACTAGTGTAAACACTCCTAACTTTTTTCGTCATGTATTTAATAGAGATAGTTTGTTCCACTACACTAGTGATTTGAGTTTAAAATAAGTTGATAACTTTCATGTGGAATAGTGTGATGAGTTTAAGAAAAAGCATGCTAATTCTTTCTTGAATGATAATATTGGTGAAGCCAAGAGACTTGTTTTTCTTGAACATACCATCCTTATTCTTGATTTCTCATACCGACTTAAATTCAAGAATGAGTTGTTTATTTGGCTATGATTACTCTTGGACTTGATAAAGTTATAACAGTTAATACTTTTCTTGATGACTCTTACATTGGGGCACACTTGATGTGTGTATTAGAGGTATTTGATAATAATTCTCATATTCTGATTACATTTTATGCTTTGTTTTATCCATGGGTATCATTAGATTTTGGTTTAAATGATAGATTTGTCTTACTTATTGGCTTGGATGCTTGGACTTACCATAAATTTGTAAAATTATGATTTGCTTGTTAGTTTGAGGCACCTGTTTATGCATGTGTTGATTTTTTACTAATAGAAGCTCACTTTCTTTTGTTTAAAGACCCAAATTCGAGGATTTAAGGCAAGGACGGTCCACTTTGAATTCTAATTGGAGGCTACTTTCATAACGAGGTAGCTAAATGCATAATTTACCCGACAATTAAAGACTTTACATTTGGTAGCTAGCTTTCTAGTATAAATAACCCTTAAGGCTCTCATTTTAGACCTAGCTTATATTGATAATAAATGAAACTCATTGTGAGTGTTTAGGATGAATTTTTATGTTGGTTGATTATTTGTTAAGGTGAACTTGCAAGGGATTGCTTTTCTTAAGGGTTGTTCATATAGTTTTGGGTCAATTAAGTCTTAAATTGATTGAGTATTTCTTTCAATTTTCTTAGTTGGTTCTCTACTAAGGGCGTGCTTGGTATGAAGGAAAATATTTTTCAAAAAAATATTTTACATTTTTTTCATGTTTGGTTGACTTAAATATTTTGGAAAACATTTTCCTTATGAACTCATTTTCGTCCAATTGGAGAAAAACATTTTACTTATCAAGAGAAGGGAAAACATTTTCCAAAACTCATCTCAACTTTCCCCCCTATTCCCCACCCTCACCAACCCGCCCCACAGCCATCCACCTAACGCCACCCCACGCCTATCCACCCCACCCCGTTTCTCGAAAAAGTTTTTTTCCCATCATCATCCACCCTACTATCCCCCTCAATTTTTTTTTTGTTTGTAATTTCAAATTATTATTTTTTTCGTTTTTCTGTACCACCCATCCCCATCGCGCCAAACCTCACCCCCCCATCCACGCACAAAAAAAGTTTTTTTTTTTTTTTTTTACTTTTTTTTAATTTTCAAATTTCTGTTTTTTCGTTTTTCTGCACCACCCACCCCCACCCTCTCCCCCAATATATATCTTCAGTTTTAGTTTTTTCATCATTCGATTTATAGGTTCGAAATTTTATAAGTTTCAAAGTTATGAGTTCGAAGGTTTATGTGTTTGAAAGTTTACATGGTTAGAAATTATAAAGTTTACGGGTTCGAAATTTCGCGGTTTCGAAAGCTTGCGGTTCGGAAGTTTATGAAATATGTGGATTCGGAAGGTTGTTCGTTCGAAAGTTTATGACTTCATGTTTATTGTATCTAAATTATTTATGAATATTCTTGAGAAGTTATTTTTCTTAATTTGCGCACTAAACACCGAAAAATGAATAAGAATAAGAAAATATTTTTTCGTTATACCAAACACACCCTAAATCTCTATCTTTCTATCCTTTTATTTGTGTTGCTTCTGGTTTCGTATCATTTTTTTTATAGGGTCAAAAAGTAGTTAGAGTTTTTTTATATAAAATATATACCAAATTTTGTCAAAATATATAATTTATATACACTTGATATACAGCTTTTGCCATACATAATTTGGTCAATACATACAGCTTATTTACAACTTTATATAACTTTTTGTTGTATGGAAATCGGTCAAATACAAACAATTTATGTATAACTTGCATAAGATTAGTTAGTTGTATGTATTTTGTATGTTATTTATTCACCCGACATACAATATACATACAATTTATTTATGTCTTTTCTTTTCGAGTTTCAATATGAAATTCCAATCAAACCAACTCGAATCTTCATCAAACTTCTCCAAACTTGAGATATAACTCCAAAAGATATTTCCAATCATTTACAACATCACCCAATCCAAACACATAATAAACCCGCAAAACTCAATTTCATCATATAAAACTTTTTAATGAATATCAATAGAGTTTAAGCTCTTAACTAATCTCATTGACTTTGTTTATGCTGTGAAGATCAAACCAAGATTTATGTGCTTTAAATCTTGAAAAAGGTATCATCAAAGTCATTGTCATTTACTAGTTCTTGTCAAATATGACATCAGATCATTGATTTAAATGTCAATTAGAGTCTTGCCAAATATAAGTACATTATTGAGGGGTCTATAATTGCACTGATTTCATATCTACAATTTCATACAACTTTATTGTCACATTATTGAAGCGTTTAAATAGTTTGGGTGAAGAGGTTTAAATTTGGAGAGAAAAAATGGTAAAAATTGCGCGGGGCGATCAAACATATACTCACTTTTTAAAAAACTTTTAACTTGTATCCACTTTTTAAATAACTTCAGCTCCTCTTTCCCTCGCTGAGCTGAAGTTGAAGTTCCCAACTTATAAAAACAACAACTTCAGCATACGGGGCTGAAGTTCCCTAGTTACAAATACTACAGCCCCGTATGCTGAAGTTCCCATTTACAAAAGATAAAACTTCAGCTCTAGAGCCCGTATGCTGAAATTTTTGTCTTTATAACTGGGGAAATTCAGCCCCGTATGCTGAAGTTCCCCATTTACAAAAGACAAAACTTCAGCTTTAGAGCTGAAGTTCTCCAGTGTAACTGGGATAACTTCAGCCCGTATGCTGAAGTTTTTGTCTTTATAACTGGGGAACTTCAGCCCCGTGTGCTGAAATTCTCCATTTACAAAGACAAAAACTTCAGCTCTAGAGCTGAAGTTGCCCATTTACTAGAGCTGAAGTTCGCAAGCTACTTCAGGCCCGTCTACTAGAATGCTAAAGTTTTGCGTGATTGCCTTTGCTACTTCAGCCCCACATGCTGAAGTTATGTGCAAAAGCTGGTACATATGCAATTTTTTTTACAAAGCGGGTATAAATTAAAACGTGGCACAAAAAATGGGTATGAATGCAAAAGCCCCGAAAAAATGGGGAAGAGAAGCCTAATACATTACTTTGTGTATAATTTCATATAAGATATATAATTAAATGAGAACCTCTTAAATAATATTCATTCCGTCTCATATTAACAGTCGTGCTTACTAAAAATGATCGTCTGAAATTATTTGTCACTTTAGAAGTTCATAAGTAAAATTAGTTATCTTTTTTCTTTTCTTATCCTTAGTAATAATTATCCTTATAGACTACAAACACCTAACTTTGTTCAAATATCAATAAAGAAAGATTAAATTTTAAGACATGAATAAGGGTAAAATAATCAAAATCTTACTCTAGTTAATTTTTCTTAAGGGACGTATACAAGAGAATCATGTCAGATAATTTCGAGACGGAGTGAATAGTAGTAATTAGATTCAGAATGTAATACTATAGATAAGTAAAAATTCCATTCTATAAATATTTAGTATAACTAGGTGTTTTGTGGCTGTAATACAACATATTTTAATCCTCTCAGTCTCACGGTAGGCATAGTCGGATAGATATTAGGGAAAATAAAATATAAACAAATAGATATACGACACCTTAAGATATTAGAAGTTGGCCAAGAAATTTAAATGAATAATGACAAAAAGATTTGCCTTTTACATCTCGCTGTCCATGATATTTTCTTTGTCTGCTTACGATATTTCCATCTTAACCATCTTCATCAAGAGTTAATTTGTTCCTATAATAAGATGTCGCTTCAATCTTATTACTCCCTCCATCAGCGGCGAACCCAAGTGGTGAATAGCGGGTTTAATTGAACTTGTTGTACCAAAAAATAATATTATATATATATATATATAAATTATGATTAAAGTTGTGTAAATTTTATAAAAATATTTATTTGAATCCGCTTGACAACTACCATTTTACGACTAAAGTTATATACTTCTAAGATTGAACTTGCTTACACAAAATCCTGGGTCCGCCACTGGCCTCCATTGCATGTTATGGAAGGGATTACTTTTTGTGGAGTTATACTGTTTTTTTTTCTTTGATTATAATTTTCTTAATTTTTTTAAATATTTTGAATCATTAGCTATGTAGTACTGTTCGTGTAATTTATAAATATGTAAAACTTTAAAAAAAAAAGAAGTATTAATACTAAATTCACATAAAAAAGCAAGTGTTTGACCCTCGTACTTCACATCTCTATCACATAAATTGGGACAAAGGAATACTAGATAATATCAACATGTAGACGGGTTCATCTTTGAGGAAAAAAGAAAGAAAAGAAAAGAAAAGAAATACCTTACAATTTACTGCTTCCCTTTAAGAACATGAAAAATCTTATAGATTGCTACTTCTTTTCTAAATAATTCACGTCTCTATCTTGTCTGCCACCTTAAAAATATATGACTGTTTCTATCTTTTCTTTAGATATAATAATTAAGCAATCAATGTATAAGACTATTTTTTTCTTTCCTCTTAATCTAATATATAATTAAGTAATCAATGTTTTCTTAACGAGTGCTTTATTTTTGCTTGAAGCAAGTTAAGTAGCTAAAGACCTAAAAATGTCACTTAGCTTTCGGAAATAGTGTATTCATGCCATCCGTTGAAAAAAGGTCCATTTCATGCCACCGCCATTACACCTTTGGCTCACCTATGCCATTATTGAACTAACGGCACAATTTTTTTTTTTTTTATCTTTTTAAAAAAAATTAACGGTGAGTGGCATAGGTGAGCCAAAGGTGTAACGGCAATGGCATAAAATGATCATTTTTTTAACGGATGGCATGGATAGACCATTTCTGAAAGTTGAGTGACATTTTTAAGTCTTTTCCGTATAATATTTGTTCCTCACCAATTACTACCATTAATAACATGAACAAAATGTTTCATGGACAATGCATCCTTTTCCCTTATAAATCACGTATCTATCTCTTTCTCCACCTTAAATAGATATAAGAATGTTTTTCTTTTCAATATTATATCTTATTAAGGATCAATATTTTTTATAAACAGTTTTCTTCTCGTTTTCCGCTTTGAGTAAGGTGCATGTATTAGGTAGACTGGTGTAATACCCCCATATTTTAAATGAGGACATATGAGATATTTAGTGAATAATTTAAGTCCAAAAATATAATAATAAAAGAACTAACCAAAAAAAAAAAAAAGGGAAAAAAGGATAAGGAATTGAAAGAAAAGGGCCGAAGCCCATTAGAGCATATATGCCAATTGAAAAGGGTTAGGAGAAGGGGTACAGAGAAAAGCTTCAGAGAAACTAAAAACCAAAAAACGAGCAGAGAAGAAAAGAAAGAAAAGAGAAAAAAAAAGGAAAAAGTTGATGCAGTGCGTTGGAACCATAGCTATAACTATTGAAGAATGTTAAGCACTAATTGTGTCTTATGGGTATTACTTGTGCTTTTTGTTCTGATAGATTTTAATTTCGATTCTCATGATTGGAAAATTCTACAGAGTAATAGAAATTACACCAATTCATTCACACAATTGAGAATTTTCTTCCTAATGAATCAATAGAACTTTATGAAATTGGATTAATAAACTATATGAATAGGTTGAAGTTGATAGATTAGTAATTACTCATATATGGGTAAAGATAATTCAGCGAATTGAGAGTGAAATATGAAACCTCGAGGGTTGGGTATTCTAAATTAGCTTTGAATTAGCCTAAACAAGGAAATTAACATAAGATCGATATTATGTAATTATAGATTGATTGGAGAAATTTGTATGAATTGCTCGAGATGAAGCATTTGGTATTTCGGCACGAGCACAATGAGTAGTAATCTTACCGCAATTTGTGTTTTCATAATTTGTATAATTTACACATGATTTTTAATATGCATATGTTACATATTATTTTGAGTTGCATGTAGAACAAGTCTTTTACTCGATATGATGCCAAAATATATCTTTAGATGAATACCGTTGTTTTAAATATTCTTGTTGTCACACCGTTACTTGAATTTACGGTTATCAAAATAAAATTACATGATTTGATAAGAAATGAAATGCCCTATATTGTTTTCAAATGTTTTCTTCGAGTGTATACTGATCTCGGCCAAACCCACACCACAATTAGGTAGTGAGGTGGTCGATCCATAATAAACCTAACGAAGGTCGGGATCGAATTCACAGGGAGTTAGAATAGGGATTAGGTGTATATCTAGTTTGATTGTATGATTTGTCCTAAATTTCTCTTCCATTCTTGATTGTTGTTCTACTTCTAATTTGTTCTATTGTTTGCAATTGAAAAACTAAGAGACAATATTTTTGGTTTGTTATTTTTCAAATGATAAAAGGATCTAGGGTTGTGACTTTCGCCTAGGTGGTTACCTAATGGGTTGTAAACTCTAGGTCAAGTTTGATTGGTCGGGGTTTTAATATAGCAACCACACTCAAATACCAACTCTATACCTCTCGGTAGTTTTAGTCATTTTGCCGAATTTGGCTTTCTCAAGTCCAAATGGGTATTGCACAAAACAAGTGATAAATGCTCAAGTCGGGTCTTACTATCTCTAGATTCAACCCTTTAATTGGGGCTATCAATTTCTTGAGTTCACCCCAATTTCTTGTTAACCAAGTTTTCCTAGACTTAGTCCCTCTTTCTCAAGTAGAGACTAAGTCAATTAGGCATGAATCAATGTTTGCAACCAATAATTCTTGAGTTCAAGCAAGAACTAAGCTAAATATCATTAACCTAATCACAAACAAGCCCTAAATTAAACACCAATAAAATACCCACACTAGGGTTGGGTCACAACCCTAGCTAGAAATTTAGCTACTCATGAAAAATACAGAAATTAAAGAAGAAATAAAGATAGAATCCATAATAATTAATTATGAGATGAAAATCTTATGTTTGGAGACAAATCTATTACAAAATTACTTAAAGCAGTAAAGAAAACCGGCCCAGGTGCTCCTCTCAAAACTAACTTAACCTAAAAATGAAAAAAAATTCCTATTTATACTAAGCTGAAAATATTTGACAAAAATGCCCATACGGAGGTTGTGTGGCCGCATAATTCTGAGTGCGGTCTGCACTCTGGGCTTGCCTGGTCAAATAGGCCTTCTGCGGTCGCACAAAATTGGGATGCGGCCACACTTCATTTAGTTGTGCGGACCGCACATTTCTGAGGCCACCACACACTTGACTTGAGCTGGGATCTGGACCTGCTTCTGCGGACCGCACATTTGTGAGTGCGGCCGCATAATGGCTTCTGCGGCCGCATAATAATCGTGCGGTCCGCACAACTTCACTTCAAGGTTCGTTGAATCTCTTCCTCTTGCGGTCCTCATATTAGTGAATGCGGCTGCATACTGACTTCTGCGGCCGCAATAATTGTACGGTCCGCACAACTTCAATTTATCAATATTTCCAAGTCTCTAAACCTCTCTTCTGTGGCCTCACCAAAATTATGCGGTCCGCTTACTCTGAAGCTCATTTTGACAGGGTTCCTTCATTGTTTGCGGCTGCACACAATATTGTGTGGTCCGCACTATAAGTACTTTTGCCCTGTTTTGATGCTTGTCCAATTTTGACTCCTTTTTTGAGTTGATTTTTACTTCTTTGACTCGTTTCCAATATTCCTGCAAGAAAACTCATTTCATTAGTTCTCGGAGATATCTTTAAGCATTTTTCGAGCTAAAACACAAGTAAAAGAGAGCAAATAAGCGGCAAAAATCCCTACTTATCAACTCCCCCAAACTTAAGCTTTTATTTTTCCTCTAGCAATTAACGCAATTCCCACCTCCATTAGAAAAAAAGGATATTTCAGCTGGCTAAGTAGAGTCAAAACAGAAACCAATTGGGACCAATAATTACCCACACACTCATGAATCATTAACAAGCCTATGACTTGAAAATTGAAGCATAAATGCTCTAATGTGACACTTGAGCATCAAGGGTTGACTTTTTTCATCAAGGAAGCTCGCACTTTTATGCAAGTCGCTGTGGATCCCAAACTCCTCCTCCTATACTCTCCAGAAGCTCATCTCGCTCACGAACAAAGAATTCAAAATAATGACTCGAGGAAGACTCGCTCATCACTCTCAAAAGAATGTCACAAGCCCGGCCCTAAGTACCATATGTTTTCCCCTCATGTAGATCACCACTAATGTAAGCTTTTTCGGCTTGAAATCACGTAGGGATTTTTCGGCATGTAATGAGGGCTCTTTGGATTAAGGAGGGTAATATAGGATTGGAATCGGTTCATCTTTTCTTTAGCACTTAATATTCTCTTGTTGGCTCCTACTTTGCCGAATTTTTGAGTCATTTTCTTTTCCCTTAGGGGGATTAGAGACTTGACATCACTCTTTCTTTGTCATGTTATTCACGATTGTAACGACCCGACCGGTCGTTTTGAATATTTACGCCTTGCTCGGTTGTCTGCGGGCGTGAGTAGCTCCGTGTGATGTATTATGACTTATGTGAATCGTCGGTTTTGGTTTTCAGGTTATTCGGAATCGGTTTGGAAGAATGAATTTCATGGTTGAGGCTTTAAGTTGAAAGAGTTGACCAAGTTTGGCTTTTTGAGAATTTGACTCCGGAACTGTAGTTTCTATGGTTCCGTTAGGCCAGGATGGTGATTTTGGACTCGGACATATGCCCGAATTTGCATTTGGATGTTCCTAGAAGGTTTCGACACAAGTTGGCAAAATTGGAAATTTGAAGGTTTGAAAGTTCATAAATTTCGATTTGAGGTATGATTCATCGTTTCGATGTTTTTATGTGTGTTTGGAAGCCTTGAGTAGGTTCGTGTTATGTTATGTGACTTGTGGGTATGATTGGACGGGGTCCCGAGGGGCTCGGGCGCATTTTAGATTGATTTCGAATAATTTTTTTTCAATGTTGCAGCTGCTGGTTCTGGTGGCATCTTTGGAGCATCGCTTGGCTTTCTCGACATTGGTATTGGCCCATTCGAGGTAAGTAACTCTTCTAAACTTAGTGCTGAGGGTATGAAACCCGGCAATACGTGTTATGTGATTGGTATTGAGGTAATGCACATCATAGGTGACGGGCGTGTGGGTGTGCACCTTGTGAATTGGGACTCTGTGGTTCCCATGGCACTATATAGTGGCCCTATCTTGTTGTTATATGTGTCTCCACCCAGTGATATAGTAATTGAGCTGTCAATCATGCTAGATATCATGTTTAGACTTATGCCGATACTGTTGGGACCCATGAGGTCATTTCTACTGTGGAATTACATGCTTTCATTATTTTATATACTTAGTCATACTCACTCATATGCATATCATATCTCAGTGTCTATAATTATTTATTGATACATCACATCATCATACTCGGGCTAGTTTCATGACATTGTGAACCCGAGAGAGAGAGAGACTGGAGAGATTGATGACTGAGTGAGGCCGAGGGACTGATTGTGAGGATATTTATGGGATCGGGCTGCACGCTGCAACATGATTATTTATGGGATTGGGCTGCACGCCGCAACATATTTTCATTTACTTATTCCATGATTGGCTTGATATAGCGCTTGGGCTGAAGGAGCCCCTCCGGAGTCTGTACACACCCCCAGTGAGCGCAGGTACCTACTGAGTGCGAGTGCCGAGTGCCGAGTGACAAGTGATTGGGAGGACTGAGTGACTGTGAGGACTGAGAGGCTGTGAGGACTGAGTGAATTGATACTCTGAGAGCATGCACATGGTTTTCTCACTGAGATGCATCGTATTTGATATGCACATTTGACATACAGGCCTAGAGATGCATTTTTTTCCTCATGCTATATAGTATCACGCCATTTATGACTTTTTACACATATTGATGTGTGAGTATATAGAGGTGTTTTTGGCACTTGTTATTTGGAAAGAAAATGAAAATTCGTACTTAATATTGAAATGATTTTTAAGAAAAATCACAGTTTTTAACTTACCTGTGTTATTGGCATTTCCGGCAAAAGAATTGAGTTTTCACTAAGATATTTGAAAAGCATGCCTATTTTCTGAAATTGTGAATGAGTTGAGCATTTTACTTCTGAGATACCCCTTTACTACTCGTGTTATGCTGTTATGAACTGTTGTAGAATATCGGTATTGGACCCGACCTTGTGATAGGTCGTTACTGCTTTCAACCTAAGGTTAGGTTTGTTTCTTACTCAGTACATGTGTTCGGTTGTACTGATACTACACTTCTACATATTGCGTGCAGATATTGGCTGCTGTTGTTGTTATGTTCTATGGTTGCTGGATTTGAAGATGTACCCGCATCCAAGTTGCAACTGCCTCTGTTGTTCGGGGTGGCCTTAGATTATAAAGTTCTGTTTATGTACTTTTCAAACAGACTATGTATTTATTTCATTTTCGCGTTGTATACTCTATTCTTAGAAGCTCATGATTTGTACTACCAATCCTTGAAAATGTATACGATTTAGATAATTACTTTTGTTTAATTATCTTATTAATATTAGTGGAATTAGATCGTTATTAGTTGGCTTACCTTGCGGGTTGGGTTAGGTGCCATCATGACTAGTGTATTTTGGGTCGTGACAAGTTGGTATCAGAGCTCTAGATTCATAGGTTCTACAAGTCATGAGCAAGTGTATAGTGGAGTCTTGCAGATCGGTATGATGACGTCCATACCTATCTTCGAGAGTCTACATGACATTTAGGATATATTTCCCATCTTTCTTTCCTTATCGTGCGACATTGATTCAGCTCGAAGTGTAACTCTTTGAATTTCCTTCCACATATTCGTGTGCGCACATGATTTGTGCACGCTCGGTATCAGTTGTGCATCGACGTCTTGTGATTTCCATGGTTGAGGTGCGAGATGTGATTCTGGCATGTTGATGATGGGCCAGTCTGGAGGACTTGAGGCCGGGTTTTGTCTGTGGCTTGAGTATGAAGATTTCGATTTGTGTGAGCACGTGCTTTCGGGACTTATATGTCTGTTGGTGTCCTTATTGGTGGGATTTGTGACTGGATGACTATATGTTGAGTATGATTTGATTGCGAGATGTTCAGATTGTTTGAATGTGACAAGAAGAGTTTACTAGAGATGTAGCAAGGAGTATTGGGTGTTTGACTTCTGTCTGGATTTGGCGTATGGCCTCGAGTTATAGGTGTGTTGAAGGACCTCTCATGTAGTTTAGTTGTGGAGTGAAGTAGATCTTCATGTTGTGTTATGAGTTCAGAATCAGGGAGATAAAGTGGTTGCGTAATAGTTTTGATTATGGAGGAGTATAGAGAGATATCAGTTTGAGGCTAAGCAGGTGGGGTTATCTTCTGCGGGTGTCCTGAGTTTGTGTGATCCTTATGTTGTTTTATAGCAAGTTCTATTTTACCAGTGAATGATATATGTTGCAATTTGAGTTTAGATCGCGTGTGGAAGTTGGCTTGACTATTACAATGGTGAATGCAAGATTTGCAGATAATTTGAAGTATTAGATGGTTTGCGGTACATGAGCTCAGGAAGGATTTAGTTGAATCTCACTGCGATATTATGGCGGTAATAGAGTATGGGCATTGTGAGTTATTGTGTGTTTTGATCTATGGCTTTGAGCTGGGAGTCTGCTATCGACGAGTTGATTGCACAATTACGTGTTGTATTGGTTTTGGTTTGAGGTATACTGGTGAATCAGTTATGATTGCGGGGGTTGAATTGAGGATGACTTGAGTAAAGGAATTTTTGGATACAGGTTGTATTACAATCTATGAGTATATAGGAATCATGGAATAATTAAGTGGTTAGTTGTGAAGGATGTAGTGTGCATGGAGTAGGATATTGCTCGGTTGCTTAGGAGTGTGGATTACTTTCTTGGGTGTTGGTGTGCTAATGGGGCACATGTCATCCGGTCCGTTTGGTCGGTTTAATAGAGATTTGAGCAGAGTAAATGACTCTTGAGAATGGTTCTAATAGATTCAAGATTTATATGTAACAATGGGGAATCTTCAGGATGTGTATTTGGCTAGAAACTGAGATTCACATTGGATGGTGTCAAGACTTGTGGCATTTCTATATCATTATGGATTCTACATATCAGTATCAGGGAGGTGAAGGTAATAGATTTAGACTCGCAGGAAGTCTCTTCAGAGTAAGTATTTGGGTTGTGGTACTTTTGGGATACATAAAGAGGGAATTCAGTGGCTTATAAGCCTTAGGGCGGTGTGATTCTATTCTAGAGTTCGTGGGGAAAGTTTTAGTTAAGGATAGTGGTATTCTAGCAAGGAAAAGTATCAATTTGAAGGCAATTCAGAAGGAAACTCGGAGAATAGGACAGCTTGGTAGTAGGTTGGATCAACATGGTAATGTGTATGATCGGTTCTTGGGGTGATTATGATGTGGTGAGTTTCTACAAGTGTTTTGTGGCGAGACTCCTGGGTTTTGACGGCTTGTGTAGCTTGGTTGAGTTGGAGGGATTCAGTCCTGACGGTTTGGTTAAGTGCAATAGGTTTCAGAGAGTTCTTGATAGTCTCTACCATGGTTTGAGATGTATATTTCATACTGGTGTGTGGGGCATGTGGCATATTGTGATTTTCTCCAGATAAAATCAAATGGGAAGTTCTTGGCTAATTGAGTATGTAGTTGCTTGTGACTCGGAGTGGATTATGAAGTTCTCATATTTTTTGTATAATGGCACGGTATATGCTGTGTGTTGTGTGGGATTGAGATTTGCATATGCTAGGTCACAGTTCAATTTTGAAGGGAAGGTCATGAAATTCGTAGGCAGCATGGACGGTTTCAGATGATTAGGGAATGATGTTACTAGTTGGTATGGCTTGATGAGATTATACATTTTGGAAGGGGCAATGTGTTTGATGTATGGATACTTCATTAGTTCTGCGGCACTCCCCTGGTTGATCGACTGCGGATATTCAAATTTTGCTTTGTGGCACAGAAGGATTATAGAGGTATTCCTCGTGGAATGATCGCGTATTGGAGAAGTGTTAGACATTATTGTGGTGGAGTTGGGATCAGATATGGTGATACATGTGTTCTATGGGTTTGGATACTAGAAATTCTCATGAGTAGATCGTTTCGTGGTTGTGGACTGTGAAAATGCAGCCAAAGATAGTCAGGAAGATGGTATATGTTATGGGTAAGTCATCGTGGATATTCGGAAGGTCGTTTATCTATTTGTGTATGACCAGAGTAGTCCTAATTAGGGTGTGTAATCTTCATCTAGTTGGATTGGTAGGCTCCATAATGCTATTGTTGAGGGATGTGCTATCTTGTTGTTGCTAAGCTTATTCGTGTTCTAAAATGATTTATGAGTTACTCTTCTATGCTACAAGGAGTTGTGATTCGTTGGTTCTAGGCATAGATGGTGCGTTCTATTGTGGTCTTATAGCGGAATTTGAGTTAGATGAGTAATTAGGTATCGCATGATTGAGGGCGTATTGGTTATGATCTTTCGGGTTTTTTGTGGAATTGTGTCATTGCTTCTCCGCAATTATGGTAATGCACTTTGGGTTCTTGATATCGAATATCGCATGGTTACTGATTTTTGAGTAGAGTGGCTCGAGGTATATAATATGGATCAGCATTTGGATGGGTCACACATTGTAGTTGAGTTGTATTGAGGTATGATCCTTTGTGTGAGATTCGTGTGTTTGGGTTCTACGGTGTGTGATGGGTTCTTAGATTTTGTGGTGGTGGTACCCGGTGAGTTTGCGGGGCGGTTATCTTGATTGCATCATTTTCCATGATTTGAGTACATTTAGATTGTTGCTTATTGGTGCACAGAGTGCACAGGTTGTGGATTTAGATTGTATTGATGTGTCATGTCACTAGAGTGGTCGTGTTGGATGAGATGAGGTTATCGGACCTAGAATGGATACTATCAGAATTGATTACAACATGTTGGAAGGATAATATCGAAAGTCAGCTTAGAAAATTTGCTATAGTTCTTGTCGAAGGAGAGGGAGATTCCACAACTAGTTGATCTGATGAATGGTTATGAGTTTCTGTGTGTTTCGTTTATCATTGGAAATATATGAAGGGGTTAGGACGAGACTTTGTTTGATAAGAGGTTTATTATCGGCATTGGGTTGTTTTGAGAAGCTTCCGTGATTGGAAATTATCGCTATGAGTATTTGAGTTTTGCGGCATATCATGTGATTACATCTTGGGTTATGGATATGGCTTGATACAGCTTGTTCAGACTTACACATTGTGTAGATGTGAGGTTATAATCTTATAGTAAAGTCCGGATGTTGGAAATATGATTCTAAGGCTTATAGGCTAGGTTGAATTGAGAAATTTCAGTTATGTTGTGTTACCAGACCTATATGGGATGGGGTGATGTGGGATCACCCCCGATATGTGCACGGTAAGGTTATCCGGTGGTTTGATGGTTTTGAAGAACAACTCTTGGCACGCTCGAGGACGAACGTATGTTTAAGTGGGGGAGGATGTAACGACCCGACCGGTCGTTTTGAGCATTTACGCCTCACTCGGTAGTTTGGAAGAATGCATTTCATGGTTGAGGCTTTGAGTTGAAAGAGTTGACCAAGTTTGACTTTTTGAGAATTTGGCCCCAGAACAGAGTTTTGATGGTTCCGTTAGGTTCGTATAGTGATTTTGGACTTGGGCGTATGCCCGAATTTGCATTTGGATGTTTCTAGGAGGTCTCGACACAAGTTGGCAAAATTGGAAATTTGAAGATTTAAAAGTTCATATATTTTGACTTGAGGTGTGATTCGTTGTTTCGATGTTTTTATGTGTGTTTGGAAGCCTTGAGTAGGTTTTTTTTTATGTTATGTGACTTGTGGGTATGATTGGACGGGGTCCCGAGGGGCTCGGGCGCGTTTCAGATTGATTTCGGATCATTTATTTTCAATGTTGCAGCTGCTGGTTCTGGTGTTCCGCACCTGCGACTGGTATTGCGCAGGTGCGATGGTTGCAGAAGCCTTCGTGGAGTCACAGAAGCGAGAAGAGGTTGGATGAGGAAGACTGCATAAGCGGATTTTGTAGCGCACCTGCGTGCGCATAGATGAGAAACTTGTGATCACAAGTGCGTAAGGCTTCGCAGAAGCGGGATTTGACATCTGCAGGTACGCGGATTTCTAGGCAAGGTTATTTTCGCAGAATCGAAGGTTTACCGCAGATGCGGTGGTCGCAGATGCGACAATTTGTCCGCAAATGCGGAAAATGCTGGGCAGAAGCTATAAAAATCGAGGATTTTGTTCTTTCTACATATTTTTGAGATGTGGGACTGGAATTGAGGCTATTTTTGGGGCAAATTTCATCACAAGGATTGAGGTAAGTGTTCTCTACTTGGTTTTGATTATATTCAATGAATCTATCTTCGATTTTAGCTATTTGATTGTGGATTTAAAGAAGGAAATTGGGGGTTTTGACATAAACTTTCAAAATATGATTTTTTGAGTTTTGAACACCGATTGGAGTCGGATTTGAGTAAAACTAGTATGGTTGGACTTGTTATTTAACGAGTTGTCTAATTTTGTGAGTTTTGTCGGGTTCCGAGGTGCAGACCCGGGTTGGGATTTTGGGCCAACATCGGTTTTTGATTCAAGATTTGATCTTTTACAATCGGGATTGGTTCCTTTAGCATTATTTGATGTATTTGAATTGTTGTTGGATAGTTTTGAGCCGTTCGGAGGTTGGAACGTTCGGGATGTCATCTTTGGAGCATCGCTTGGCTTGCTCGGCATTGGTATTGGCTTGTTCGAGATAAGTAACACTTTTAAACTTAGTGCTGAGGGTATGAAACCACGCAATACGTGTTATGTGATTGGTATTGAGGTGACACACATGCTTGGTGACGGGCGTGTGGGCGTGCACCCTATGAATTCGGACTCTATGGTTCCCATAACATTATATAGTGGCCCTATCTTGTTGTTATCTGTGTCTCCACCCTGTGATATAGTAATTGAGCTGTCAATCATGGTAGATATCATGTTTAGACTTATGCCAATACTGTTGGGACCCACTGAGGTCATTTCTGCTATGGAGTTATATGCTTTTATTGTGTTTTATATACTCAGTCATACACACTCATATGCATATCATATCTCAGTCTCTACTGTTACTTATTGATACATCACATCATCATACTCGGGATAGTTTCATGACATACTGAGCCCGAGTGAGAGAGACTGGAGAGATTGATGATTGAGTGAGGCCGAGGGTCTGATTGTAAGGATATTTATGGGATCAGGATGCACGCCACATCATGTTTTCATTGATTTATGCCATGATTGGCTTGATATAGCGCTTGGGATGAAGGAGCACCTCCGGAGTCTGTACACACCCCTAGTGAGTGCAGGTACCTACTGAGTGCGAGTGCCGAGTGCCGAGTGATTGGGAGGACTGAGTGACTGTGAGGACTGGGCGGCTGTGAGGACTGATTGACTGGGAGGACTGAGTGAATTGATACTCTAAGAGAATGCACATGGTTTTATACCTGAGATGCATCGTATTTGATATGCACATTTGACATACAGGCCAAGAGATGCATTTTTTCCCTCATGCTATATAGTATCACATCATTCATGACATTTTACACAAATTGATATGTGAGTATAGAGAGGTGTTTTTGGAACTTGTTATTTGGAAAGAAAATGAAACTTCGTACTTAATATTGAAATGATTTTTGAGAAAAATCACAGTTTTCAACTTACCTGTGTTGTTGGCATTTCCGGCAAAAGAATTGAGTTTTCACTAAGATATTTGAGAAGCATGCCTATTTTCTGAAATTGTGAACGGGTTGAGCATTTTACTTCTGAGATATCCCTTTACTACTTGTGTTATGCTGTTATGAACTGTTGTAGAATATCGGTATTGGACCCGACCTTGTTAGAGCCCATCACTGCTTTCAACCTAAGGTTAGGTTTGTTACTTACTCAGTACATCGGGCCGGTTGTACTGATACTACACTTCTGCACATTGCGTGCAATGTTGGCTGTTGTTGTTGCTGTGTTCGATGGTTGTTGGATTTGAAGATGTACCCGCGTCCCAGTTGCAGTTGCCTCTGTTGTTCGGGGTGACCTTAGATTATAAAGTTCTGTTTATGTACTTTTCAAACAGACTATGTATTCATTTCATTTCCGCTTCGCAAAACTCTATTCTTAGAAGCTCATGATTTGTACTATCAGTCCTTGGGAAATGTGTAAGATTTAGATAATTACTTTTGTTTAAGTTTCTTATTAATATTAGTGGATATGGATCACTATTAGTTGTCTTACCTAGTGGGTTGGGTTAGGTTCCATCACGACTAGTGGATTTTGGGTCGTGACAACGATCTCCTTCTTTGCTTTCTCCATGCTTTGCACTTGTTCTTTCTTTTGCATCTTTTCAACCCTTTCACATTATTCACTTTTTTTTGTATTTTTCTTTGTTTTTCATTTATTTTTCTTTGCCGTTTCCTCCTTTTCATTTCTTTTATCTTTTTGTTCCTTGAAACCATCTTTAAGCTCCTCGTCTCTCCCCCAAACTTATGTTCTTACCATTTGAATTACAAAAGTGCTAAAGAAAATTCGGGTGCCAAGGGAGAGTCACTATGAAATGGTTAAAGGCTTGTAATGTGGTTATTGAATAGAAAGGCTTTAGGATTAAAAGGGTTTACTAAGGATGATATCATTGTTGGGACATGGAAGGTTTCAAAACGGGCCAAGGAGGGCCTACAATCATTTCTCAAGCCAAGCTAATTTAGAATTTTGCCAGAAAACACATTCAGAGCAAGTTCTAGACCATTCACACGGGTACTTGGACTTGTACAAAATACCTCACCTCTCACACAACCGGATTGTTGAAGAGAAAGAAGTCGATTGCCCACAACAACCGCATTCAAGATTGAAAATCTCTAAGAAAATAAATTGTCAAGATTTGCAAAGTTGTTCATGCTCAAATGCATAATACTTAATAAGTTAAAGTCTGCAAAGACTAAATAGACCGAGTGCACATGCTAGCATTCAGGACTGCCTTATTTATTTACAAAATAATATTTAGACATGGTATAAAAGTAAAAATCAAATAATCATATGGAATCCAAACGAATTAAAGACATGCTAATGGACAAGTTATCAGGGTACATGAGTGACAGAAAAGGGGTTAATACTGACCAGACATAACAATACAGAGTTTTCAAGGATTCAGAACAAGTGAACTAACAAATATTCTAGTATTACCCTAAGAGGTTACTAAAGATTCAGGGCAAGTGCATAACTAACAAAATTGTATACATGAAGAAATTAAGCTAACACCTAAGAGGGTTGACATTATTCAAAGCAAACAGTCTCAGAACTAACACTATTAATTAGAGAGCTAAAGAGACTCGAACAAACATGAAATTGGCAGAATCATGCTCAAAAGGTAAACTTTAAACACACTAGATCATAGACACATGTCATAAATGCATAAGAATAAAATGGCCAAGGTACATTAACTCACAAGTTAGGCGAGAAAAGCAAGAATAACACCACAATAGTCGAGAACCCAGAATATTTGGCCTTGGCTTTCAGCCGTCTAAAACCAGAGATAGAACGAGATAACAAAGAGAACACAGAGTCAAATCTTAAATTTCTTAGTGAAATTAAAGTGATTCTAACTCTGTCTTAAAGGGGAAGGGGGGGGGGGGGGGGGGGGGGGGGGTGTTATATATTAGCAGAGATTGAATCGAGTGAACAAGAAAAATTGTAAAATTAAACACAAATAAGGAAGCGGTACACACAGAATTAATAAAGAATCAAATTTGAATAAAACAAAGTAAACCCTAGTTTTTTTTAGGAAAACAAATATCAACGGAATATACATAAGAATAGTAGCATAGATGAATATAGATACGAATAATACTAAAAAATAGAGAATCAAACTAATTTAGGTCCGATCTAAAGATGTTACACCCCGTAAGTTTAACAACCTCGATACTGTTATATATATATATATATATATATATATATATGGTATTTTGAGTGGAGAAAAAAAACAAAGCATTTAAAATATTTAATTTTTTATATTATTTAAGGAAAAGAATCATAAAGTTTGCTTACCTTATAAAAAAAAAATCATAATTTTTTTTCCGACAATGAATCCATTAATTAGCGTTATTAACTTGTTTATGTAGAAGTAAGAATATTCGACGAAGCAAAATCAGTTTTGGTTAGCTGAATGGTTCTAAAAATAAAATTGAAAAAAAAAAAGATTTGATCTTAATTTGGTGTTTCAAGGAAAAGATTTACAAAGCTGGAATATTTCTGTAGGAATGGAGGTAAAGAAAGGCCTTCAAAAAAATTTGATTTTTATTATGTTTCTAAGGAAACAATATATAAGGTTATATAACAATTTTGTGATATTTGGTTGAGTGGAGTAAATGGAAAGCTTAAAAAGATTTTTTTAAATATAGAAATTATTTTTGCACAAGAAAGAAGGTTATCTTTTTTACTATTTTAAGAATTAAGTATACGAGAATTTATACTTTTTATATGAGATTAGAAAAAAAATTAGAAGTTGAGAAAATACGTGCATTTTTTTACATGGATATTTTAATGAAATAATAGTCTATGTATTTATTTTGTATGGTACCACATGACCATGATAGTAAAGTATTTTATAGTATGATATATAAAGTGTATTGAACGTGAGTAGTATTTAAGCAATTCGAGATAATTCTTAACTATGTGGACAATTGATTAATGGAAGATTGACTATTTAATTAACAAATGTTTGGATAAAGACTAACCCTCCCATGTGGCAGCTCCCATGCTAGTTAAAGTGACTCACCATTTTAATTGAAAGGTGTCAAGACTAGAGATGTGAATTTGGACAAAATCTTATAACTTAAGTCATTTATTATTTTAGAAAGAGAATTTTTATGTGTCTTAAAGACATAAGGATCATTCCATTCATACGTGAAATTAGTTAAATGCCTTTCTCCAAGTTTGTAGTGCTTTCTCCAGGTTAGTAAGCTAAAGCAAAGACTCCTTTGGGATGTAAATGTGAATGAGCAATTGCTAAGTGAAAGCAAGATTGGTAAAGTTAGCTTTTTCATATGAAATTGAGACTCCATATGTTCATCTTCTCCAAACTTATGTCTAACCATTTTGCTATCAGCTCCTTGTCCAAGATCAATTGGCCAAAGGAAGAATGTTCAGTCCTAAATATTGGGTTGGAAAAGTTTGAAGGCCTTTGGCAGAGTGTTGATATATAATGTATTTGTGTCAGTACGATCTTCTATTTTTCCTCGGACCCCCATGTCAGTATGATGTTTGAATGCAATCTTAACGAATGTGAATTAAGATTTGCATTATTAAGGAAGTACGGTGCAACCTTTTCCAAGGATATCATACAGATTTTCCCATACTACAGGTATGTTAAGGCTATCTTTTCTTCCATTTGGCATGATTCATATGATATACGAGCAAAATATGCAACTTTCATAAATGAATCTATTCATAGAAATACTAGGGGTATTTATATTCTTGATTCCCCATGTGAATTATTATTATATCTTCTGTTCATGGGTCTCGGAAAAATACGTATTTGATAAAGTTTATCTTAAATGCATATTGATTTTTATGGCATTCTGAGAAAATCTTGTTAGCATACTTCTGATGCATTTCATGCATTTATACATGTGCATTGACCCATGACCAGATGACGTTATATACGCGTATATATGTATATTATATGCATATGATATATGGGAAAAGGTTACAGCGTTATATACGCACCACCACCTGATCAGCTGGTATACGTTGATGATTTACCCACAGTGGTCGAGATGATATAATGGGATGCCCTCAAAGGCTTGAGGATTTTATGTACGTACAGACCTATGCATTACATGACATTTATATGCATATGCATTACATTATAAATATTTCATGATTTACAGAGCTATCCAGACTTACAAATTGAGTCCTTTACTCCATGATTCTTCCATGTCCTTTATATACTGATTTACATGCCTTACATACTCTGTACCTTATTCGTACTGGCGTTCGTTTGTTGGGGAAGCATTCATGCCTGCCGATATAGATAATCAGTTCGACGAGCCCTCATAGTAGACGATATTGAGATTCAGCAAAGGTTCGGTAAGACTCCACCTCATTCGGAGTGCAGCCGAGTCTATGAGTCATCATGTCAGAGTTTTTCCACAGACTTATGGGTTGGCCGAAACCCTGTCCCATTTTATGTCAAATAATCTTAGAGGCTTTGTAGACAGAGGTTAATTTTGTATCGTATGTCAGAGTCCTTAACGGCTCATATGTATTCATGTTCATGTTTTAAGAACGATAGCTTATTGACACAGTGTTACCCACTTACAGTCGTACATTATGAGTTGTGGTCATGTTGGCCCATGATAGTTAGAAAAACAAAATGAATTACAAAGTTGTTTTCTCGGGCCAGTGCGGCACCGGGTGCCAGCCATGCCTCCCCAGGTTCGGGGCGTGACAAAGTTGTATCAGAGCGGGTAGTGTTCTAGGGAATCTACAAAGCTGTGCCTAGTAGAGTCTCACTTATGAGTGTGTTGTGCGCCACATTTATTAATGAGAGGCTATAGGGAGTTTAGAAAATGTTACCCTTCTTTTGTTTCCAGATCGTACCATAGAGCTGAGCCGTAAGAAGTCAGCGTGAAGTTTTCACCAGATTTTATATTCACGAGAGGTGCAGGTATCACAGTAGAGCTTTAATGCGTAATTTTTGCCTATGTTGAAGGGAGATTATGAAAGAAACAAAAGATACGATGCGAGATTGAAAGGTAAGTAAGGTAAAGGTGAAGAAGATACGACATACTCAGGTACAAAAGATTGTGAATAATCGAGACTCCAGATAAAAGGTTGGGTTTAAGTTTAATTGACAGAGGAGACCCGAGTAAAAATTTTGCAAATCTCTAAGAGTTAATATTCGAGGACGAACGTTCTAAAGGGGGAAGGATGTTACACCCCGTAAGTTTAACAACCTTGATACTATTAGATATATATATTTGATATGGTATTTTGAGTGGAGAAAAAAAAAACAAAGCATTTAGAAGATTTAATTTTTTATGTTGTTTAAGGAAAATAATCATAAAGTTTGCTTGCCTTATAAAAAAAAAATCATAATTTTTTTTCCGACAATGAATCCATTAATTAGCTTTATTGACTTGTTTATGTAGAAGTGTAAGAATATTCAACGGAGCAAGATTAGTTTTGGTTAGCTGAATGGTTCTAAAAATAAATTGAAAAAAAAAAGATTTGATCTTAATTTGGTGTTTCAAGGAAAAGATTTACAAAGATGGAACATTTCTGTAGGAATGGAGGTAAAGAAAGACCTTCAAAAAATTTGATTTTTATTATGTTTCTAAGGAAACAATGTATAAGGTTAGATAACAATTTTGTGATATTTGGTTGAGTGGAGTAAATGGAAAGCATAGAAAGATTTTCTTTAAAGATAGAAATTAATTTTGCACAAGAAAGAAGGTTATCTTTTTAGCATTTTAAGAATTAAGTGTACGAGAATTTATACTAAGTTGAGAAAATACGTGCATTTTTTTATATGGATATTTTAATGAAATAATAGTATATGTATTTATTTTGTATGGTACCACATGACCATGATAGTAAAGTATATTATAGTATGATATATAAAGTGTATTAAAAGTGAGTAGAGAGATATGAATTTGGACAATGTCTTATAACTTAAGTCATTTATTATTTTAGAAAGAGAATCTTTATGTTTCTTAAAGTGTCACGACCCAAATTCCAATTCAGGTCGTGATGACACCCAACACCGGAGTCGGGCAAGCCAACATCAGTTTACTAGCGAGATTTCTTTACTTATTTAAATATTTAAGTACTTGTCAAATTTAGATTTAGAAATCATTTAAAGAAAATGGTCAAGTGAATTGCAACTTGGTTAAATGAACTCAAATATCGTTGCCATCATATGTGGTATAGCAAAAATATTAGAAAACCCACTACGTGGGCCAGGACCTAGTGTCACAAGTCCACAGGCGACTAGTGGAATATACAAAGTAGACAAAATAAATATACAACCGTCTGAAAGGAGTAGACAGAAATATCAAAAGAAATAACAGAAACTCCATAGTGCTGCTGAGGAACGCCAGAAAGAGCAGCTCACCGTGTAGTCTAATCCAGAAAGTACTCTCACGATTGCGCTCCGGTATGATAACTAGATGCACCATCCTCAGAACCTGTACAATTATGTATAGAAACATAGCATGAGTACATATAAACAAATATGTACCCAGTGAGTATCCCGTCTAAACTCGAAGAAGTAGTGACGACAGGTAGACGTATTACTCACTAGGGTCGTTAGCAATAATATAATTAAACAGGTTTAATCAGGATTAGCAATTATGGAAATCAAGTAGACATGGAATATCAAGTATATGAACTACCACCTACCGCAAGTGCCAAATAAAAACATTAATAAAAGTACAAAGTCCCCTACCACATAGAACAATTCATTAGACAATTTTAATAAGACTCTCAGTCAAATACATAGCAAATAATATGCCTAGGCGTACGGCCGAAGCGACGCAAAAATTAAACGTGCACTGCCGAAGGGTCGAACGACTTGAACCATAGATGCATCTATTACCCCGCTCGCTAATCAATCGTGCGACGCGGTTGACATAATATAAGGCTACCCCGCTCACGAATCATACATGCGACACGGGTGCTCGTATACATACACAGAATTATCAGGAAATTCAGGAAATATAGAGTTCACACTTGGAAAACAAGAATCATGGCAACGACAAGATTTAATGTAACCTTCCATTTTCTCATGCTAGTTTCAAGGATAATAATCGACTAGCAATACATGCAGGGATACAAGTAAGGCATATAAACATGCTTGTGAGTCCTAAAGACTACCCGACATGACTTAGTAGTAGCTACGCACGGACTCTCATCACCTCGTGCGTGCGTAGCCCCCGCAAATAAGGATAATTCAATCATTTATAATTACCTATGGGGAAAATTCCATCTTACAAGGTTATAAAGGAGACTCATCTCGCGTAGAACCTACTTCCCGGGTCAAGAACGCGCCCGAAACTCCAAACTCTACACCCGAGGACTCGAAACTAGTCAAATGTTATATAAATAAGTTATTATACACTCAAAAGTATGAAATTCTCTTACTAGCTTAGCTAATTCATCTTTATTGAAGAAATACCAAAATACACCCCCGGGCCCACATGCTCGGATTCCGGAAATTTTCGAAGAAAACACTCACCCATAGCCTAAGGATCATAAATATATCGTTTTTACATGATTTCATGGTAGAAAGGTTGTGAAATTCCCTAAAGTTCATCAACCCTAGGTTTTCACCCTAACCCCTTTTATTTCCACTAATTAGATGTTAATATACCTAAGATTTAGTGTCATAATCTAACATTTAAATGGAAATTACTTACCTTTTAGTAGCTAGGACGAATACCCTCTTGAAATCTCTCAAAATCGCCAATGGAGGAGAAGAAAAATGGTGAAAAATGGTTAAGTCCCGATTTAAATGGGCTCACTGCCTTCAGTGACATCGCACCTGCGGCTCGAGGGCCGCACCTGCGATCCCGTACCTGCGAGCCATTGGTCGTACCTGCGGATTGTTGGCAAGGAGCCTGGGGATCCCACCTGCGGTAGGAATTCCGTACCAGCGGACCCGCTCCGGCGGAGAAGGGTTCACACCTGCGAAGGTAGGAATTTCCTCATGGGAGTCACACCTGCGAGGCCTCGACCGCAGGAGCGGTCTCACACCTGCGATCTCGGCAACCGCACCTGCGGTCACACCAGACCTGGTGCACCAGTAGATGAAACTGCTTGTTTTTGGCCCCGTTTGGTTTCCGGGAGGCACCTGGGCCCACCTGAACCCCCGTGCAATTATACCAAGAAGTCCTAAATCATATTATGGACTTGCTCGAGCCTTCGGAACACCCAAAACAACACTAAAACTCGAAATCACTCCTCAAAACCCCCTAGAATCAAACTTAAGAATTTTGAAGTTCTTGAATTGGGTTTCAATGCGCCGAACCGACCTATACTACTCGGAATGACACCAAATTTTGCAAGCAAGTCATAAATGACATAACAGAACTATTCCCATTCTTGGAATTACGTTCGGACCTCGATAACGCAAAAACACGTTCCAAACCAAATTATGAACTTAAGGAATCTCTATTTTCGCTATTTGGCATTGAAATGCTCCCAGGTCATCCGAAACCCATTCCAGACATACGCACCAGTCCAAAATCATCATACGAAGCTACTGGAATCGGCAAAACTCGATTTCGAGGTCGGTTACTTCGAATGTTGACCTAAGTCAAACTTGGCCTTAAAAGCCAAATCGTAAGGAACCAAGTGTTCCTATATTACTCTATACACTTCCGAATCCCGAACCACCCGTCCCTGCAAGTCATGAATCACTGAAAGCCGCTACGGGAAGTCTTATTTAGGGGAACGAGGTGCAAATACGCAAAATGACCGGTCGGGTCGTTACATTCTCCACCTTTTAAACATACGTTCGTCCTCGAACGGGTCTAGAATCATACCTGAAGTGCTTAATAAGTGTGGATATCTGCTCCGCATGTCCTCCTCAAACTCCCAAGTCGCCTCCTCAACTGGTTGGCCTCTCCACTAGACCTTCACCGCAGAAACTCTATTGGACCTCAACTGGCGGTCCTGTCTG
>ML401308.1:0-33509 GCA_005239525.1 Nicotiana knightiana | reverse complement strand
ATTAAAACACCTAAAATGCACGGTATATGATGCTAAAAATCATGAATTCTAGCCACGCATCAGGTTGCCTGAGGAAGTTTACGCGAATGCGACACAGGGGTCGAGAACTCAAAGAAGAAAGCGTGAGTGAGTTTTGTCCTTCGCAAACGCGGAGCTCCAGGCCCGAACACGAAGCAGTGGTGTCTAAAGATTTGCGAACACGAGGTTTTGATTGCAAACATGAAGAAGGGCCTGGCCTGGGCAGATTGTTTCAAAGACGGGATTTGGTCATTTTCCTCTATTTTTCATTTGGTTGGGCGATTTATAGAGCTCTTGGAAGGGGGATTTTCATCATCTATGTAAAGGTAAGTGATTCCCATTTATTGCAAAATAAATACTCGGATTATATAGGTATTTAAACATTAAAATTTGTAGAAAATTTGGGATTTTGAGGGAAAACCTAGAAATTTATATTTTTGGATTTTGACCACTAATTCGGGCATGGAAACTAGAGCAAATCATATATTTGAGTTCATGATGTTATGAGTAGTGTTTATCTTCGAAAATTTCCGGAATCCGAACACATGGGCTCGGGGGTAAATTTTAGGAATTCTTCAAATTGGGTTGGAAATTCACTTTAATAGTTAGGATGTGAACTCTTGAGCATGTATTGACTATTTATTATAACATTTGACTAGCTTCGAGTCGTTCGGCACCGAGTTGAGGATTGAAAGAACAATTTTGGACTGGGAAGTAAGGTTTGAGACGAGGTAAGTCTCATGTCTAACTCTATGAGGGGGAAACTTCCCCTAGGTGATATATTTGATGAGTACTACTTGTTTGGGGGCTATGTACGTGCGAGGTGATGAGAACTCGTACGTAGCTTCATTCATGTTATTGTTTGGGTAGACTTAGGTTCACATCATGCTATATTTATACTATTTGAGCAGTCTCTTACCTATTAAATTCCTCTGTTTTACATTTCTATTTGAGACTATACTTGCTTTCTGGATGCACGCCGCAGCAATATACATTATATATGGATCGGGCTGCATGCCGCAGCAATATATATATCGGATCGGGTTACACGCCGCAAAAATATAACTCTTGGGTTGTAGGAGCCCCTCTAGGAGTCTGTACACCCCCAGTGAGCGCAGTCGACTATTATATGGATCGGGCTGCATGCCGCAGCAATATATATGTCGGATCGGGTTACACGCCGCAAAAATATAACTCTTGGGTTGTAGGAGCCCCTCTAGGAGTCTGTACACCCCCAGTGAGCGCAGTCGACTATTATATGGATCGGGCTGCACGCTGACCTTACATCTTTCTTGGTATATCCAGATAATAGGTAGGAGCATAAACTAAAACATTCTGGAGCTACAAAGATAGTTATGAAATCGTTAGCACCGATTCCTCCTAGAGTAGTTGTGAATACAAATAAGAGAAACTACATTTCTCTTACTCTACGGATAGAGTTTAACATAGTAAAATAAGAAATGTAGAGACTTCACGGGTTCATGATTTTTCACCGGATAAATTTTCTCCTCTCACAGTATGTCTCCGTTATATATATAATTCTGCCCGATCCTATAAGAGTGAAATACATAATTCTGCCGAGGCGAACGACCCTATCCCATTAGAATAAGAAGCTTTGACGGGTCCTTGAACCCACTCACGAATAAATGTGTGAGTTGTAAATTTCTTTAATATATATATATATATATATATATGTATGTATGTGTGTGTGTGTGTGTGTGTTTCATTGAAAGATTTTTATTAAAGAAATTACAACTCACACATTTATTCGTGAGTGGGTTCAAGGACCCGTCAAAGCTTCTTATTCTAATGGAATAGGGTCGTTCGCCTCGGCAGAATTATGTATTTCACTCTTATGGGATCGGGTCGTTCACCTTGGTAAGATTTATGTACCACACTCTCATGGGAGTGGGTTGTTTGCCTTGGCAGGTTAATAGATGCATCTATGGTTCATGTCGTTCGACCCTCGACAATGCACAGTTTAATTAATATGTTGGATCGGGCCATACGCCTCGGCATTTCCTATATCATATCCTCATGAAATCGTGCGTAATACTTGTCAAGAAGCCAGTGTATCTGTGTGTTTTCCGTATTTGAATTATGGCAATCTACTTGATGAGATCCACTATATCTATATATATGCTCCGATTAAGGAGGGAATTTCTAATGGACAGCTTGAGTTCCTCGTAAAGAGGGGGATTTGTAGCACGTGATTTATACTTGTTTATTTCATTTATTTACTCTGCCTCATACTTACTTACCTCTTTACTGTACCTGATGTTATTGGACCACTAGTGAGTGTCGATGTCGACCCCTCGTCACTACTCCTTCGGGATTAGGCAAGATACTTACTGGGTACACGTTGAATTACGTACTCATACTACACTTGCTGCACATTTTTTTGTGCAGGTACATATATAACTAGGGGCCTTGTGAGAGCAGGGGCGTGTATGCATATGGGGATTTAGGTGAGCTGCATTCCTCATTACGACCCCCAGCCGGTTGAGTCTCTTTTCCGAGTATTTATATTCTTCCTGTCCAATTTTATATTCCGGACAAATCCTGTATTTAATTTTATATTCCTAGTTAATGCTCATGCACTTGTATCATCGGGTTTTGGGATAATTATGGGTTGTTTTGTATTGAAATTGTTAAAATTATCATTATTTACTCTGTATATTCCATCTTTTGCTATTAATTGAAGGAAATATCATTTCAAAAATATTAAAATGAGAACCAAATTAAGTATTTATTTTTGGATTGCCTGACAGCGGTGTCCGACGTCATCACGACCTTTAATGAATTTTTGGATCGTGACATTTTTTATAAACTGATATGTCCAAACAAGCTATAAGTCTTGAACTACTGGTTAAATATTCATATGATTTTTCGTACAATTTTTTAATCTGCATTTTAAAAAGTTAAGTAGGAAATAATCATATATGGGGGAACTGAATAATAAAGTGGAGGTGCATTTTTAAAATCGGAAATTACGATGACAACTAAGATTATAGTTGTTTGTAACTTGAAAGTTTGAAAAGCACCTCTACATTTCAGAATTGTCACGTGGATGGCATTTACTTACGCGTCTTTTGTCCTCCATTTTTCTCTTTTACTTAGTAGGCGTTTGGACATAAGAATTGTAAAATTCCAAATGGTGAAAAAAAAAATTAAGTGAAAATGGTATTTGAAATTTAGAGTTGTGTTTAGACATAAATTTTAGTTTGGCCTATTTTTTAAAATTTTGTGAGTGATTTGAGTGAAAATTTTGAAAACAGTTTTTTGGAATTTTTCAAATTTTCGAAAATTTCCAAAATGCATCTTCAAATAAAAATTAGAAATTTTATGAACAAACGCATATTTCGAAAAAAAGTGAGATTTTTTTTGAAAAAAAAGAAAAAGAAAATTATGTCCGAACGGGCTCTTATTGGGCGTTTGCACATAAGAATTGTAAAATTCCGGAAAAAAGTGAAATAAAATTTCAAGTGAAAATGGTATTTGAAAATTAGAGTTGTGTTTGGACATGAATATAATTTTGGGTTGTCTTTGAAGTTTTGTGAGTGATCTGAGTAAAAATTTTAAAAAACAGCTTTTTGGAGTTTCAAATTTTCGAAAAATTCCAAAATCCATCTTCAAGTGAAAATTTGAGAATTTATGGCCAAGCACTGATTTCGAAAATAGTGAAATTTTTTTGAAAAAAAAGTAAAAAAAAAATTATGTCCAAACGGGCTCTTACGCAGGTCTGCTTTAATCGATTTTTGATTTTTTTTTATGTCCAAAATATTTAAGTTTTTCAGATTTCAAGAAAGAATTGGCTTCTTCTTTTCAAAGTTACCCTTGGAGTAAAGAGGCTATGAATATTTGCAGTATTTCTAAAGAACAAATAAGATTATTACGATCAATTTCATTGTTAATTAATGATAAAAGGTGAATTCTTTAATATGTGTGAAAATACCCAAAAAATCAATTAAAGTGGATCGAAGCGAGTAATTCTTTTTGGGGTGTTCATTGCGACAAAAGGAGCCAGCATGGGTAAGCTGAGCAGGTTGGGTGACTAATTTTTCACATGGGGGACTTGAGATCGATTTTTCTTACCAGCAGCCTCCTCAGTCACAGCTTGGCGCAACGGGCTTGCCTAATGTGGTTTACATTTCTAGAATGATTTGCAAGTTATTGCATAGTAAGCAGGTTACGGTGCGCACAATTTCCAAAAAAGAATATGACAAAAGATGTTTTTTTCCATGAAAAATAACTTTTAGTGTTTAGTTATTTTTAATTCTGATGATTTTTTAATATTTCACCAAAGGAGAGAAATGCTTTCTGCAGAATTTACTAAGTTTCTTATTTACAAATATTCTAACCCTTCGACAATCAACACTAAAGCAATATGCGGTCAACTTTTTATTCTTGGGATATTGTCATAAATACTTTGCTAAATACATAACTAAATACTTAGGTGTCGTTTGTCAGGAAGTATTAGAAAAAATAATACAAGCATTAGCTCTATGCATTACTAATACCTTACGGGGTTGTTTGGTAGGAGGTATTAGAAAAAATAATGCAAGCATTAGCTCTATGCATTACTAATACTTTGTTTGGTACATTTTTTCAACATGTTATACATCATACTTGGCATTATCCTATGCACAAGTAATGCATAGAAAACCATGGCATTAGTAATACCAAGGCTTTAATGCATGCATTCGAATAGTTAAAGACAAAATTATCCTTAAAGTCCCTCAAAGCTAGAGAATATGGAGGGCATTTTTTTAAGCAACTATTTTTCTCAAAAATTATGCAATGCATTATTATTTTAATACACCACACTAAACACTAGATAAGAAATAATATTTGCATAACTAATGCTTGCATTACTAATTCATGCATTACTAATACACCTTATTCCGCACTATTCTTATATACCCTACCAAACCACTTATATATCATACTTGGCATTAGAAAATCATGACATTAGTAATACCAAGGCTATTAACATATGCATTAGCATGGTTAAATATAAAATTATCCTTAAAGTCCCTTAAAGCTAGAAAGATGGAGGGTATTTTTGTAAACAACTATTTTTCTTAAAAATTATGCAATGCCTTATAATTTTAATACACCATACCAAACAGTAGATAAGAAATAATATCTTCATAACTAATGCTTTCATTACTAACCCATTCATTACTAATTCATGTGTTACTAATACACCTTATTCTGTACTATTCTTATACACCCTACCAAACGACACCTTATTCTTATTTTTAACCTATGTATAATTAATACATGTATTAGTTATATACCCTATTCAGTACTATTCTTATACATAGAAATCATGACATTCGCAATATCATAAATTTTAATACACGGATAAGCATGTATAAAGATAGAATTGTCCTTTCAAAACCATTTCCAAATCCTTTCCAAAGAATGTGGAAGGTATTTTTGTAATCGGGTAGCTTTTTAAAAGAAAATAGACAATGCATGTTATTTTTAATACACCAAAGCACACAAATAAGAATTGATCTCAGTATAACTAATCTCAGCATTACTAATCATAACATTATTAATATATTATGTCCAACACTATTCTTATACACCCTACCAGACGACTCCTAAAGGTTGTAAGTAATGAATAGATAGACATGTATAGTGTAAAATCGATTCATATTAAATACTCGTATAATAGAGCGACATGTGGAACCGGAGACAGATGAAAAGCGAGACAGGCGAAAATCAAGACTGGGGGCAGCAACTTCGATTGGCAGCGGGAAGCCCCCGAAGGAAATATTGCTAATGAAGCTAATGAAGACAACGAATGCCTGCCATCCGATAGCATTCAATGAAGAATATTCTGCAGTATTAAATACACAATTCATTATAGAGAATTTTGGTATTCATAGCCTGTCATTACACATTCTTCAATGGCCCCCATAATTGTCAGTTAAGAGGAACTTGATCCTAGGACCTTGTTCCCTAAGTGCAACTATAAATAATGACTTCAAAAGTCATTGTAAGGAGACAAATTTTCTGACAAGCTTATGCTATATACTATTCAAAAGCTCAATAACATTTAATTTCTTACTTATTGATATTCATATTGCTGCCTTCGGAAGCTCTGGTCCTGGAACTGGGCTATTTGTTGTCTTATCTCGATTTCACCACTAGGTCTTGTATTTTATTTAATTTATTTATCATTTTGGAATCAAATCGATTCGTTTGTCTATTATTCACTTTATAAATTCAATTGTATCGTTCTACTGGTAAATAGTTTGGCGCCCACCGTGAGACTTAGATAGTTGTATAACTGAGTTGATCCTTGCGTCTATTACTAAACTATTTAATTCTTTGTTTCTTAGCAAAAAATCATAAAAATTAGCAGATAACGATGTCAACATCACGCACAACATTGAGGCTTGAGGAAATCAACCTCAACACAAAGACTCAATCAGCGATACTAGCAATGAAGGGATGAAGCCACGCCGGTCCACGGCGAGCAATATCCATGACACATTCGGGAGGCAACTCCTGATGATTCTGAAGACGAGCGCGTTGCGGAAACACTGAGAATCCTAAGGGAGAGACCAAAGGCTATCATGGTCCATTTCTCGCGGAAAAATCAGGTCATGACAGAGTTGAAGCAGGTGTTGTCGAGTGCTTCCAACAATGCGAATGAAAGTGGTCTGGTTCCTCTCGGTGCTCTTGCAAACAAAACAGCACAAAGGGTTGATAACAACATCCCGAAGGGTGAGGTAGGATTCGATAGGGCCGGGGGGAGGGGGGACCACAACGGATCTGGTAACAATAACGGGAATGATCCCTTTAAAATCGAATTCATGCAGCTTATGAGGGAAATAAATGCCTGAACGGATCAAATCCCGAGCGCACTACCAGCGCGGTACTTGAGTTAATCCCGAAGCGGTTCAAAATGCTAGACATGTCAAAATATGATGGGACCTTGGATCCTCATGAGCACATCACCACCTATACAAGAGCAGTGAAAGGAAGCGACTTAGCTCCACACGAGATTGAGTCGGTCTTGCTTAAGAAGTTTGGGGAGACCCTCACAAAGGGGGCCCTGGCGTGGTATTCACTCCTACCCCAGAACTCAATAGATTCCTTCGAGATGCTCACGGATTATTTTATCAAGGCCCCCATGGGGGTCAGGAAGGTACAGGCCCGAAAGGCCAACATATTCAGAATTCTGCAAGGAAAGTCTGAATTCTGTGAGAGTTCGTGACTAGATTTCAAAAGGAAATGATGCTGCTACCGGTCATGCCAGACGAACGGGCAGTTGAGGCATTTATTAAAGGGCTGAATTCGAGGAGTTCTGATGCTTCCCGAAAACTGAAAGAATGTCTGCTCGAGTTCTAGACAACAACATGGGTAGATGTGCACAACCTCTACGAATCAAAGATAAGAATAGATGATGACCATCTTGGTTTCCTGTAATCGACCAAGGGTCGGGACCGAGAGAAGCATAAGGAACGTTGAAGGATGACTTCGAGCAGATCGAGGTTCTACTAAAGGTCGATTTTTTTCATATGAAAGGGCCGAAGGATGCAACAGAGGTTTCCGGTTTGCAGACAAGTTCACTACTGATAGGAGAGGCGACCGTGGCCGGAACAACAGATCGTTGCAGGATAAAAAGACGTCAGGTTCCCGGGACTCCACCTACCCTAAGATGTTTGTGTACAATTTCAACATCAGCATAGTGGAACTGGTATCGACGATGAGGAACATCAAGGAAGCACGGTTTCTGAGGCCGATGAGATCCAACCCCAATAAGAGGGGCCCTAAACTATGGTGCGAGTATCATGGGACCAATGGCCACCAGACTGGGGACTGCCGACATCTTCACGAGGAGGTGGTGACATTGTTGAACAATAGCCATATTAGAGAATTTTTAAGCGACCGGGCTAAAAATAACTATGGTCGCAACTTGGATAACACGGAGCCCTCAAAGATGGGAGAAACTCCTCCTCGTTTAATGATCAACATGCTTTTTGGAAGGAACATGATCAATTGTGTAATTCTCAGCTGTAAAGAAGACAAAGGTATCAGTAATCAATTGTAAAAGACTCTAGGAAGTCACCGAGGACGATATCACCTTCACAGAAGATGACGTCGATGGACTCCTACTACCGCACAATTATGCCCTGGTAATTTCTCTAATGTTTTGAATTTTAAAATAAAACATGTTTTGGTGAACCCAAGGAGTTTAGCAAATATTATCCAATGGAGAGTGCTAGAACAAGCCACGCTAACCGAAAGCATCATCCGGCCACAAAGCTACTCATCGGGTTCAAATTAGCAAGCATGACAACCCGAAGGGAGATTTTGTTGCCCACAAATGCCGAAGGGGTAATGAAGACGGCCCTATTCGAAGTAGTAAATGGCAACATATGCTGCTACATTATTCTTGGAAGATAATGAGTACACGAAATGAAGGATGTGCCGTCGACATACCATCAACTTCTGAAATTCCCAACTCCAGAGTGAATTAAACAAATAATAGGAGATCAACTGGCAGCAAAGGAGATGAACGGGATCTCGATTTCCAATAGCAAATGAAGGAACATGTAGCATAGCAATTACAGGAACCAACGCTTGCTCCTGAGCCAAACGAAGTAGACAATGGGAGGAGTTGTCAGAATCTCATTAGGTGCCAAAGTATTTTCAGGTACCAGAAGAAATGGACGCAACCAAATCCACAACGGAAAAGTTCGAACAAGTCGCATTGTTCGAGAAATTCTTGGAAAAGAAATCCCACTTGGGGACAGGACTAAACCCCAAGCTTAGATCATGATTTATAGAATTCTTTAAATTTAATGTTCATTGTTTTGCGTGGTCGCATGTGGATATGACAGGTATCCTGTTAGAGGTGGTCGTGCATAAGTTAAGCCTGGATCTTAACATCCCTCCGATAAGTCAGAAGAAAGGCCTTATTGCCGAGATTAGAAACAAGTCTGTCAAAGAAGAGGTAACTCAACTGCTTGATATTGATTCAATCTGGGAGGTAAAGTATCCTCACTGGCTAGCTAATGTAGTAGTAGTCCCTAAAAAGAATAATACATTGTGTATGTTCCCGAAAGACTCGTTCCTATTGCCAAACATTGATCAAATGATTGATGTGATGGCCGGGCACGAGTTGATGAGTTTCCCCGATACTTATTTCGGGTACAATCAAACCAAAATGAACCCGAAGGATCAGGTAAAAACTTCATTCATAACGAATTTTGGCACATATTGCTATAATGTGATGCCTTTCGAGTTTTGAAAAAGAAGAACAATTTCGAATGGACTCCAGAATGCCAGCAAGTTTTGAAATATTTGAAAAGGTATTTATCGATCCTTCCGTTACTATCGAAAACCAGAGGAAGGCGAATAGTTATTGATTTACTTAGCAATAAGTATTGTTTTAGTCTGTGAAGATGAAGCTACATAATATCCTATCTATTAAATTAATAAAATTTTAACGGGAGCGGAGACTCGCTATCCACACCTCGAAAAATTAGCCTTAGCTCTCGTAGTTGTCGCTCGTAAGCTTGGGCCTTATTTTCAATGCCATCTGATAACCGTGGTGAAAACATTTCCCCTGCATAATATCCTTCACAAACTTGAACTTTTAGGTCGGATGGCCAATTGTGCAGTCGAAATGAGTGAATTTCACATAGAGTATAAACCTAGGATTGCGATCAAGTCGCAAGTTTTCGTCGATTTTGTGGTCGATTTCAGTTCTGGACTATCGCCTTTGGTCACCAAAGAAGCGGTGATGGTGTCAAATTCAACATCGGGAGTCTGGACCTTGTTCACGGATGGAGCTTCTAACGTGAAAGGGTCTGGTCTCGGGGTAGTACTAATCACGCCCTCGGGAGAAAGCCTGAGGCAGGACATAAGAACTGTTCTCTTGACTAACAATGAAGCCGAGTATGAGACTTTGATTGCAGGACTTGAGATGGCCCGGGGACTGGACTCCGAGGTCATAGAAATCAAATGTGATTCCCAATTGGTATTAAATTAGGTATACGTGATCTTCGACACCAAAGAGGAACACATGCAACAATATGTAGTGAAAGTCCAGACTCTGCTCGCACGATTCAGGGAATGGTCAATCACCCACATCCTGATGGAAGAAAATGTAGAAGCTGACACGCTGGCCAACCTGGGCTCGTCCATGGAGATGAAAGGATCCAACTCTGGCACGGTTGTACAGCTCATGCATTCGAATTGTAAGGGATCCGACTTTGGTAAGTGCAACTATAAATATTGACCACTGTAGGAGACGAATTTCGTAACAAACTTATGCTATATACTATTCAAAAGCTTGATAACATTTCATTACTTATTGATATTCATACTGCTACCTTTAGAAGCTCTGCTCCCGGAACCAGGCTATTTGCTGTCTTATCTCGATTTCACCGCCAAGTCTTGCATTTTATTTAATTTATTTATCATTTTGGGATAAAATCGATTCACTTTTTTATAAACCATGTTATAAATCCAATTGTATCATTTTACGAGTAAACAACATCTTAACTATCAGTGAGACAAGATAGTCATCTTTCCTTCATATAATTGTGTCCCGTCCACACCAACAAGATGTTTCTAGTCACAAGAACAGTTAATGTGTCAGAAATTTCCCCTTAGTTACCAACACCTTCTGCCGCGGAGCACTTGCAAGACACTCAAAACTGCCCTTAGTTCCTGGCATATATGGATTGCAATGGGACGGTGCAAGTGCGAGACGGGACAAAATAATTTTTTTTTAAATCTATGCGGTGCGGGTGAGGGTTTGTGACTTTGTGACTAATTCTCTTCGGCCTTTGATATTCCCCTCTCGGCTCCACCTCTAAAGACAGAAGCTTGGAGCTCTCTATCAGTAATAGAATGCAGAAGATTCAAATCCTTTATATAGAAGTCAGATCATATTAAGTCTTGAAATCGTTTTATCACCTAAACATGTAGGCTTAACTTCACAGCAATTATTCCATTAAGAATTTAATTTGGTTTATTATGTTACTTGGATTTAGCTTCCAATTTCGGTGAAAACTTTCAATTTTTTCTATTTATCCTTCTTGCAAATAGTAACAAAATCCAGCTTTAATTCACAAATACTTAAGTGGATTAGAAAGAAAAAAAGAAAACCCAAATATGAAAAGATATTGTTATTAATGTTCTGTCTTAGTGTTTAGCTTCTGTATGCTTATCGTTAAAAGGGAAAGATTTAGATTAACATAGAATATATAAATATAAATGAAAGCAAAAATAAATAATTATAAAAATAAGACAAACTTTTAAAAAAATGAAAATTTTGGGGTCAGGGCAGGGCGGGTAGACGCGGGTAAAGTGCTATGCGGGGCGGGGATGAGGCGAATTGAAATTTTGCGGGTTAAGTCATAACCCTACCCACCCCACACCACTTTCCATTCCTATTGGCATGGTGCGTCATCATGGCACCCAAATCTGCTATTTTCTTCTTCTTTCAACTCTTGGATGTTCCATTAGTAAGACGTTGATTCGCTTAGTAAGGTATATACCCGTTAAAGACGGTCACAACCTTCAATGTTTTGATCGTGACATATACTATAAATACTCATAAATTATAATCTATCTATCTATATCTATACTTGTTTACCCTAAAGTTTGGATAACAATTAAACTTATATAGTGATTTTAAGAATATGTGATTTGATTCAATACCGACTGATAAATATGAAAGTAAATGACAAAATTAAACTATAAATGAATCAAACCAATGTTCAAACGGAGCTTAAACCTCGAGTCAAGATGCCCACGAACTGATAAGTGCAAGAATAGTAAAGACGGAATAAATTGATGAACAATAACACAGGTAAGAAAGGAAGAGTTATATTGCTTTTTTCTCAGTCAATGATCATCCCTAAAAATTATTAGAAATGCTCTTTATATAGTAGAGGAATTCTACTTATGGTATAACTCTCATTACAGAATGAAATCGTATAATCACCTAATTAACCGCTTCTGATTTAATCAGTTCCGAGATTCACGCCACGATCCTCGACCAATCACGGATATCCTGCTTTGCCGTTACTAAGATATCCCTGATGTTACTTGGAATCTATGTCCCTTGGCTTCGATTGATACCGACCTCGATCTAGAAAGATACTTCGATCTCTAACTCAAAGCCTCAGCTCTTCGATGTGACGTTCCAATCTCGATCAAATACTAAAATCGGGTGGCCCTGATTTCTACCGTATACAGATAGTCCCCTCATTTTTTGGAGCGTAGTGAGAAGAAATGAACTGAACCTTCGATTCTTACTGGCCTTGATGAATTATGATGTCATCCCCGTGAAGTAAGCGACGGAAGTAACTGAAATGTCCCGTCGGTAAAGTTTCCCAAACCATTAATGAGCGTCAGTTGGCGGTCAGCCACTAGT
Source organism: Nicotiana knightiana (assembly GCA_005239525.1). Taxonomy (NCBI): domain Eukaryota; kingdom Viridiplantae; phylum Streptophyta; class Magnoliopsida; order Solanales; family Solanaceae; genus Nicotiana; species Nicotiana knightiana. Next base: position 21,070 of record ML401308.1, on the reverse strand, counting down.
GTCGTTGAACCGTCACTGTAAATCCATAAATAGGCCTCCTTCTTGTTGAGTCAAAATTTACCTTCACCTTCATCTGTTCTTCTAAGCTTTTATCTCTCTCAATTTCTTCTCTTTTACTACTTCTTAGGTTTTTACCGCTAGCCTCAAACCACCAAACTTTACTATCTTCTTCTTTCTTTAACTCATACAATGGCGAAAACATCTAAAACGGTTCCACAAAAGAAAAATCTTCCTCTTCTTCTTCACGGTCGGCCGACAATAAAACGCCGGTGGATCTGCTACCTAAGGAGTGTGTTCCCGGCCCATGTGTTCTTAAATCCGACATCAAAATCGAGAAACCTCCATCAGTCCCTGGTCGGTATGAGCATGTATCGAGATATATCTTCTCAATAACCGTGAGGTATCTCGAGCAAATCAAGAGGGATTGCAACTGTGGGAAAAATTGGTAAAGAACCCATCCCCTGAAGAGAGCATTACTACCCACGTGGAAAGGTACCTAAGTGTTTACACTTACCCTTTCACGTTGGGCCCTCTCGATCCAATCATCAATGACTTTTGTTGTCAATACTAGGTGACTTTAGGTCAAATACACCCCTCCTTTTGGTGCATAGAGATCATGCTCCGGTTCTTCACAAGCAAAGCCGAGGGGTTTCCATTCACCCTCGATCACCTCATCAGGTTATACAACCCTCGTATCTTTCGGGGGGTTGATCAAGCTGAAATGTCGGAAAACTAAGGTGTTGTTCTCGAGCATTGACAAAGAAAAAGAACGAGGATGGACGGGCCCAATTTGTTCGGGTGAGAACCTCTGATCTCTTCCTGAAGGAGAATATACCATTTCCCGAGAAATGAAACTCGAAAAGTAAGTGTTATTTCGCTTGTCGATTTCCATGCTTCTTTCTATTTTTCTGTTTTATCTAATGTTTTCTTTTGTCATGCAGTGGTAGTTTGAATGCCTCGAGTGATCCCCGACATCGAGAATTGGGTCAAAAAGTTGGCTTCGACCTCTACTTACATTGAACGCTGCTGGCGTGATTTGGAAAAAAGTCGATGGGAGGAAAAGAACCATGGTAAGTTTCCTCTTTCACATATCTGATGCATTGGCGATATTTCTTTTCACTTACTTAACTTCTTCTTGTGCAGGCCTAAGCAAGGATGCGGCCCTGAGGCCTCCGTCTAATGAGGAAGAGGCTATGGATTCGGCTCCGAAGCCGGGTAAAGACAACAAGAGAAGACCCTAAACCCAAGAAGAAAAAGAGCTCGATTAGAAAATCGAGGACAGATGTTGTTACTCCTCCTACCCATGTAGTCCAAGAATTAATGGAGGAAGAGGAAGAAAATGAATATAGTTACTCGGTGCTCGTGACTCGAGTGAGAGATACATCGAGACCTCCAAGGCCACTAAATCGATGGTGACTGGTGAGGCCTCGCCTCATGCTGAGGAAGCCTTGGAGAAGGATTCGAGCAAAGTCCCCGAGTCGTCTGAGGTCGAAGCTTCTTCTCGTCCAATGGCGAGTATAGCCCAGGGGGTTGGTCCCGAGACCCCTCAAGTTAAAAAGAGCTCCCCAGGTGACTTACTTGGGGCAATGACAGTAGGTCACTGACCACCCCTTCCTGCCTACTCTGAAGAGGCTATACGAGATGCTCAGGCTTTGGAGACTCCCGAAGTAGGCGGAGTCCCTGCTGAGGAGGATCCTTTTCACGACTGATTTATCGGGGTCGAGGATGCCTTCAACCTCAATGATGCATCCAACCTCTTCGAAGAGTCTCAACATCTTCTGAACCGAGTAAGTCCAAGTTCTTTTGTTGATGTAGCATTCTTTCATTTTTTGTCTAACTCTTTTACCTCTCTTTACAGGCTTTCTCTAAGTACCAGGCCTAATTGATCCAGTGTGAGTCCAATCTTCAAAGGCTTTTAGAGGAGAGGAATGCTCTCAAGCTTCATTGTGGGCATAAAGACGAGGATATTAAGGACCTCCGAGTTGATCTGGCTAAATCTCGTAAGGAGCATCCCGAGATGGACGAGCAGGTAATGACACTTCTGAAAAAACCATGGACTTGATTCTGGAACGGAGGCTAACATTTCACTATTACAGCTGCAGCAAAAGATCGAGAGGATCAAGCTATTCCGGGAGGAGGTCGACCGAGTGAAAGAGCACTCATATGAGTGGAAGGAAGCCATGGACCATCTTTCTGCTGAGAAAGAGACTGCCCTGGCCCATTTATCGTCAATTGAAGCCCGACTTCGAAGTACGAAGAAAAAGTGCTGCTAAGAGGATCGAAGAGCTCGAAGCTCAGCAGGTTTATGAACTTGCAAAGTCCCAAGATGAGGCCGAGGCTGATAAGACGGTGGCCATATATGGCTGATGCCGAAGCTGTGCAAGCTCAAGTGAGGGATGCTACCGATCGAGCACATTGGGTTATCAAGCTTTCCAAATGTCAATCTCGGAGAGAGACCCTTGAGGAGATCCACGCCCGAGGTTTCGACCTTCCCGAAGAGATAGCAAAGGCAAAGGAGCATGAAGCCGATGCTAGGCTACTGGCTTCTTCCTCTGTCGAAGATGACGATGATGACGATAGCAAGAATGGGTTCGAGGATAATGAGGGACCCGAGGAAGAAGCTGCCCTCAAGGAAGGAGTCACCCTCGAAAAATAGTTAGGATTTTTGTATTTTCCTTTCTTTTTTGTGCGGGACCCTGGTTGGTCCTTTGTAAATATCTGCCTTCGTATATATAAAAATCTTTCTTCTTTGAATTTCATCTCAACTTTTGACTTGTGAAAATTTCGATTTGCTTTGTGCCTTGTGATAAGTTTTGATATACTTCATGTCTCGTGAAAACTATGTTTGATACTTTGGATTTTAGGCAACTTGGCCAAAGCCAAACTAATATTGCCTTTGTAATTCAGTGAGCTTTTGCTCGAACTCGAAGTAGTAAGACCCTTAGGTTTTAGTTGAGTGAGGATGGACTCTCGAAAATATAATGGCCCTTAGGCTCTTGAATCGGGCCGATATGGCCTCAAAAGAATGGCTTTTTCCCCTTTTCATCTTAAAAAATTTAAGCATATAGGAATTTGTTATGCCTTAGAATGAAGTAAGTTTGTACCCGTTGGGTTTTTTCGGGATCTAATACTATCGGAACCCTTTGATTTTTATTCCATAGCACAAGTTTGTATTTGTTCGAAGGTTCGAACAGTTTGACACCTCTTAAGGTTTTTCGAGGGCTGATATTATCGAAGCCCTTTGGTTATCTTGCCGAGGGTAGCCTTATTTTAACGGTTTACAAAATAATTCGAAGGCCTGTTTTTATTGCGGAATTCGGATGCGTCTCCGAGCCGCGTTAGTTTGGATGTAGTCTTGGGGTCTGCCTCTTGGGCTTATTTTCCCAATTATACTTTGAATTTGTTCAAAGTGTTAGTCCCCGAGTAGGGTGGTCATGGCCTATAAAATCGAGGGTTGCCCCTTTGAGGTCTTATGGTCTCGAAGTTTAATAGTTCGAACATGTCGATTTTTTGACAGCAGTCCCCGAGTATGAGGTTGATCGTTCGAAGTTTAGTTGCACTCAGCCCTTGAGCCAGTTTCCACAAATAATCATAAGTATGGAACTTGTAAAATAGAAATTTCATTAAGTCACGGGACATTTGGTAAGAAAAAATACTTCTTTCAATAGTTCATACATGCGTAAATGTTTTTCCACTAGGATTCGAGCGATCTATGTGGACACGGTTCATTCAACCGTTTGGTCCTTTACAAAATTTTCCTATCGAGACCCTATTGTCATGAAGTATTTTCCTTGAAAACATAAAATCCAAGGGTGATGCCCCCAGTATTCGAGGTTGATTTTAAAGAAGCCTCAGATACTCTAAGTTAGCACGAACAATGGTTGCCTCGTTAAAAACATTGTCGGAAAAACCCACTTGGGATAAAAATTGGTTGAAGGGAAAAAGATTGCAATGCGTGCTTTATGATTTAATAACTTAATTCTTGGAGAGAACTTCAACGCCTTCGCTCGAACACCTGAAATAAGTTAGTATAAAATGTAAATGGAAAAAGAGAAGGTCATACCTCAACAATAATACTGTTTGAGGAGTGATATGTGTTACACCCCATGTTTTCGTACATGGAAGCACGCCATAAGTAAATTGATATAAGCTCGAAAATGAGATGTTACAATCTGCACTTTCATACGTAAAAGTTTCGTCCTTAGTTAATCATCATAGACTCGGGGATGAGATTTTCTCGAGGTTATACGTATCTATGCTATTTATAACGAGCGATAAGTAATTGTCGTGAATGATAAAGGGTAAACAAATCAAAGAAAATGAATTTCACTGAAGGTTGTCGATTTGGGATAAAATACGATCTGAGCTACAATACCCGGTATTTATGGACTAGTGTCGTACAAGGTACCACATGGCCATAATAGTAAGGTCTATAAAGTGTGTTAAAAGTGAGTATTATTTTAAGTAATTTGAGATAATTCTTAATTATGTGGGTAATTAGTTATTAATTTCCTAAAGATCATTTTAGTAGTATATGGCTTAGCTTAGTCATACCATTTTAAAATACCAAAACTTATCTAATTCAAAAGAAAGATATTCAATCAAATTGATAGGCAATGGAGATTCACTCAAGAATTCAAGAGTTCAAACCGAAAAATTCCTTTGCACCTTAGCCAACGTGAATTCTTATTAATTTCCTACAGATTCCTACAAAAAGCACCACAACTAGGCGTAATTTCTTCACTTCTAACACTACAACAAAGTTTCCTCAACCAATAAGATTTCTTAGCACAGTAGCAACGTGGGATTTTATGATTCTAAGGGAGTACGGTGCAACCTTTTCCAAGAATATCATATGGATTTTTACCTACTCCAGGTTCAGACAGACAAACGGGTAGACCTCCTCATTAAGTGCTTCCCAAGTTTAGCTTGACCGGTAAGCTCCATGCCTTTCGGAGTTGTCGGGTCTAGAACTTTGTGTACATCTTGTGTATATATGTATATATATTATGAGTAGGTCGGGGAGCTGTTCCGATCACAGTATATCCACCAGTAGAAGGTTGTAGACATATCATGTCAGTTAGTGCAGTATGTTGGGCTGGTAGGCCTTTTATGTATATTTTGTTGGTTTGCCAGCTGTAGTAGTTATGACGGCCTTGTCGGTCCAACTTTATATTGATAATTAGTCAGCATTCACAGTTGTCTTGTAATGTGGCCCATGGCCAAAGTCTGACATCACATTCAGAGTTCCTTAGTCACAAGTTGGTATGCAAGTAGATCAGGCACCGAGTGCCAGTCTCTCCCCCAGGTTCGGGGCGTGACAAAAGTGGATCAGAGTAGTTCCGTCCTAGGGAGTCTACAAGCCGTGTCTAGTAGAGTCTTGTTTATGATTGTGTTGTGCACCACACTTATAAGCAGGAGGATATAGGGCATTTAGGACTGACACTCTTTCTTCTTAATCTAGATTGTGTGGTAGTGCTCAGTTGTAAGAATTCAAATTCCTAACTTTTATTTTATTCGTAATAAGAAGATACCTACATTCAGAAAGACAGATGGTAAGAGATTGTATGTAGCTATGGAAGAGTTGAGTTAGAGGGACTCGATTTTTCATGATGCTTATAATATGTAAATGTAAGGTCTTCAGTAGATCATGTGTGTACTAAGACGTGTAAGTCTATTGTATTGATAAGGAACCTTGAGGCAACAATACCTATCCACCTTTATGGTGAAAGACAATGAGAGATTCAAAAGATAAATACAAGTTTCAACAAGCAGAAGAAGCAAGATGAAGAGGGATAATGAAGCATTATGAGTGAGATGTGATACATGGATGGCAACAGTAGAGTGTTACAAAATCTATAGTCAAATAAAGAAAGAGATGAGAGGTGATGGGCCTTAATACAACAAAAGTGTATAGGCCATACAATCACATCCTCATTTCGAGAAATAAGTTCGTGACTCCAACGCGACTATCAAAAGGAAAAGTTAGACCCCAGAGTACTAGAAATCAGTATAGGCTGGTGAACAAGATAAGATAAACATGAATTAGGGACTGAGTAAGTTGATAATGGTCGACATCATGAGAATTTCAGATTGCGTTTTGGCAATAATAGAATGGACCACAGAAGAAGATTCATGAGAAATTCAGAGAATGGTTATTCAGGAAGACGCTTCCCTAAAGTAATCACTGTGAGAAAAGTTAATCTTAAGGGACTGTATGTGCCAGTTACACTAAGTATCACCCTCGCGAGTAAGGAAATTTATTATCCTTAGTACAGAAGGATTACCGCAGGGAGAGTAAAGGTCATCAATGATGTGAAAGGACGCCAAAGATGAAAAGGTAAAACATCTATAGGTAGATCGTCATAGCTCCAACTCTTAGTACTCCCATAAGGGGGGGAATATGGAGTGATGTGGCATTAAGTAAGAGTTAAGAGGTTCTAATAATTATGGAATGGTAAAAGAAGAATGAGATAAAAATGAGAAAGGGATGAGATTGCAGTTATTCAAAGCCTATAGATAAGCTACGATTCTAGAACATTATGCAAAAACGACGTCAAGGAAAGGAAGTAAGGGTTTCTTCCCGGGATGTTATTGATAAATAAGGAGCCAATACGAAAGGTAAGTTAATACAAAGGAAATAAACCAAGAAAGATTAGGCGGAACATTGATATGAGAATGGGCCAACAAGTAGTTGGTAGTTGATTCAGGAAGAGCCTAGTTATGGCTAAACAGGAAGCTATAGATGAGTCATCAGATCGTACAAGATAAACATAGGGAACACCAATATGGGGAATTCATCCTCACAGTTATGATATCGTGATCCCTGAGAAATATTTGGATAGGAGTTGGGGTAGATAAAGATATTGTATGAGTGTTACGGAAATAAAAGAGAGTACCACTGGGAAGTCAGTCGAAATATTAGTTCATAAGTAACCCTACAAGCACAAGGGTGTGGAGATAAGTAACTATGGGTAATAATAGGCGAGGAAGAACATCAAAAATTCTGTCAGGCATATGATGTGATAAGCTCACAGCCTTATGAGAGTCAGAGGATCCCTTCCCTAAGTACTACAATGAAGGACTAACTGAGGAAACAAGAAGGATTCAACCAAAGCACAATGACCTAACAGGAAATGGTTGTGTAACAATAGTCTCACTACAAAATTGTATGCACTCTAAAAGAAAGTGGCACCTACAATGGCTAATTAGCGGGGAGTAAAACCAAAAGTAATATTCGAGACCATATGAGTTGCACAAAAAATTTGGCATGCGTGAGAACTCAGATAAGCTAAATACGCACGCAACAAGGGGGAAAAATACCAGGAAAAGCAATTGCTTACATTTGAAGAGAGCTGAAATGGAACGAAAGAAATTATTCAATTAATGATCAACCGTAGAACACTCCAGTATAAATTAAAAGAAGGAACTGGGTCCAGGTCATAGACAAAGGATTGAATCATTAGAAGATTGTATCATGGTTTTCCATAGCGTCCATGAAAGGCTAAAGTAATAACTAAATGCCAGGAGCCACAGATCGGAAGATAGCTTAAGCCTACATAAAGGCTGATCAGAAGGAAGAGGAAACTAAAGAGTTACATCAACTAAGTAAATTAGAAGTCTGCTTATTGGACCCAGAAAGTTATAGACATCATGACTGAGAACATTGCAGGATCACTCTTAATATCAGAGATGCAAGAGAGATAATAGAACTATATTCTATAATGTCTCTGCAAGGAAGCCAGTAAAAGGAGTGCCAACCTTATAAGAAGTTAGTATGAACCTCTCATCGGATAGTGTATACACCAGAGGTGCAAACATTATAATAGAGATTCAAGTTATGGACGTGAATTATACCTATATGAAAGGGAGATTATGAAAGAGATAGAATATGTGATGCGACATTTTAAGGTAATTACGGTAAAGGTGAACAACGTACAAGACACTCAAGTGCAGACGATTGTGAATAGTCCATACTTCGGATAGAAGGATAGAAGCACGGGGATTCAGTATCCAGGAATGATAGCAGCATCGTCAATGGTATATCTTCCAGCCTATGGTCTCTAGGTATTGAGAGGCCTAGTCAGGAGAGCAATGAAGAGTTAGAGACGATGTAATATCTCGCTTGATGTTCCAGAATAACATAAGTCAATCTATGGTGCAAGCAAGTTGAAGGAAGGTTGCAAGTAGTATAAATAGATATGTGTAGGTCACAAGCTAAAGTACGGTAAGCGACAAGGTTTAAGAAGACATGAGTAAGGATAAGAAAAGGTGAATGAGAAGGTGACGAGAATGAATAAGTTCTCGGGATTAAGGAAGGGTTGATGGGTTCTCTAAGTTATAGAAAGCTCAATATAGCCTAAATGAACTCAAAGGAGTCTAAGACTAGTAGCATTTAGAAGAGATGGAACGCTGTCGTGGTTGTGCAATGAAGGTGTGATTGTGATAGATAAAGGATGACGTTTGGGCCTTCGATTGAGTAATGATTTGAAGAGGATTTCATGAATTGTACGGGATTAAGATACCCACATAAGGTGAATCACATTGGGATACTGTGAAATATGGTTATGGAAGCATGGTATCGCCCCTAGGGGGATCATTCTAATCACTTCGGATATTCCCCAATGAGACGTAAGCCCTAGTGGCAAGGTATTACGTAAGAAGTTTCAGTTATCAGTGGTACATTGTAGATCAATATTAAGGTGAATCAACAATGGATGGATAAAAAAATACAAAGTACGAAATGAGGTTAGGCCGTCATTCTTAAGATGAACAGTAATGAGGAAGAATTAAAGGACTTAGACTTATACATATAGGGTAAGCAACGAGAGTAAGCTGGAATTTGGTAGCAGACCTCAGCAATGATAAATTGAAGTAAGAGTTACGGTATAGTATGACCTATCTTGACGCAGTAAAGTCATACGGATGGATAAACGGATCTATGAAATAAGGTATAGCAATATTCGTAAGTTCAATAAAGTAACGAGCGAAGAACTTCAGTATACCTATAGACGCCCAGAGGGACATCTTTTCAAGCTCTGTATATGTTCGCAAAGTAAGGCCTAGAGATTGGATAAAAGCTAGAGGAAAAAGGAGAGAAGAGTCGCATATGTGCACTACAAGGTCAGAATTGTACAGGCTGCATGAAAGAAGGTAGAAATAGTTACGAGCTTGGAAGGATGCCGACCCCAAAAGAGGCCTAAACAGGGGAACGCCCTGGCCTTTAGATTTATTCAAATAACAGTTGCCTAAATGGCAAGAAGAGTATCAAAATATTTTCAAAAACTATGGGTTATGAGGATGATAAGTGCATTTGTCAACATTCGAGGACGAATGTTTCAAATGGGGGAATAATGATACACCCCATGTTTTCGTACATAGAAGTACGCCATAAGTAAATTGATATAAGCTCAGAAATGAGATGTTATATTCTACATTTTTGTACGTTAAAGTTTCGTCCTTAGTTAATCGTCGTAGACTCGGGGATGAGATTATCTCGAGGTTATACGCATCTATGCTATTTATAACGAGCGATAAGTAAGTGCCGTGAAAGATAAAGGGTAAATGAACCAAAGAAAATGAGTTTCACTGAAGGTTGTCGATTTGAGATAAATACGATCCGAGCTACAATACCCGGTATTTATGGACTAGTGTCATACAAGGTACCACATGGCCATAATAGTAAGGTGTATAAAGTGTGTTAAAAGTGAGTAGTATTTTAAGTAATTTGAGATAATTCTTAATTATGTGGGTAATTAGGTAAATATTGGGTTATTGGGGAATTAATAAGTGATTAAGGAGTGGTGAATGGTTAATTGAGATCTTTGGGATAAAGACTAAGGAAAGCTAACATGGCAGCAAAATCTTGTCTAAATTATGACTCTTATCCATGATTGAAAATGTGGCACATTTTAGTGGTATATGGCTTAGTCATACCATTTAAAGACCATTTTAGTAATATGTGGCTTAGCTTAGTCATACCATTTTAAAAGACCAAAACTTATAATTCAAAAGAAAGATCTTCCATCAAATTGATAGGCAATGGAGATTCACGCAAGAATTCAAGAGTTCAAACCGAAATATTCCTTTGCACCTTGGCCAACGTGAATTCTTATTAATTTCCTACATATTCCTACAAAAAGCACTACAACCAGACGTGATTTCTTCACTTCTAACACTACAACGAGGTTTCTTCAACCAATAAGATTTCTTAGCACAGTAGCAATGTGGGATTTTGTGATTCTAAGGGAGTACGGTGCAACCATTTCCAAGAATATCATACGAATTTTTACCTACTCCAGGTTCAGATAGACAGACGGGTAGACCTCCTCATTAAGTATTTCCCGAGTTTAGCTTGACCGATAATCTCCATGCCTTTCAGAGTTTCTGGGTCTAGAGCTTTATGTACGTCTTGTGTATATATGTATATATGTTATGAGTAGGTCGGAGAGTTGTTCCGATCACAGTATATCCACCAGTAGAGTCTTGTAGACATATCCTGTCAGTTAGTACAGTATGTTGGGCTGGTAGGCCTTTTATGTATATTTTGTTGGTTTACCAGTTGTAGTAGTTATGATGGCCTTTGTCAGCCTAGTTTTATATTGATAATGAGTCAACATTCGCAGTTGTCTTGCAATGTGTTCCATGGCCAAAGTCTGACATCACATTCAGATTTCCTTAGTCGTAAGTTGGTACGCAAGGTTAGATGAGGCACCGGGTGCCGGTCTCGCACCCAGGTTCGGGGCGTGACAATATGTTCCAATTATTTGGTAGTTGTTTGCTGTTTACCGTTCCAAGATTGTAGGATCCCTTTCTGATGATGTCGACAACCTAATACGGTCCTTCTAATTTGGACCGAGTTTTCCTTCATTAGGGTTTTGAGTATTGAGGGTCACTTTTCTCAGAACTAAGTCCCCGATTCTGAAGTGGTGAAGGTTGGTCGTTCAATTATAATACCTTTCGATGTGTTGTTTTTGTGCGGTCATTCGGACGAGGGCGGCTTCCTGTTTTTCATCTAGTAGCTTGAGGCTCGTATTCATAGCCTCGTGATTTGACTCTTATGTTGCGTACCGAGACATGGCGCTATGTTCCCCAACTTCGATCGGGATCAAGGCTTCAGCGCCATATACTAAGGACAACGGTGTTGCCCCCGTACTATATTTTGACGTTGTTCGATATGCCCAAAGGACTTCGGGTAAAATCTCTCTCTATTTTTCCTTGGATTCGTTCAATATTTTCTTTAGATTCTGAATGATGGTCTTGTTTGTCGATTCGGCCTGTCCGTTTCCACTAGGATGATACGGTGTCGATAGGATTCTTTTTATTTTGTGATCTTCGAGAAACTTTATTATTTTACTGCCGATGAATTATTTTCCATTATCATATAAGATTTCAGCAGGTATCCCGAATCGACATATGATGTGATCCCAGATGAAGTCTATAACTTGTTTTTCTCTGACTTTCTCGAGGGCCCGTGCTTCAACCCACTTAGAGAAATAGTCAGTCATATATAAAATGAATTTAGCTTTACCTGGGGCTGATGGCAGAGGGCCAATGATATCCATTCTCCATTTCATGAATGGCCATGGGTATAAGACTAAATGAAGTTTATCTCCGGGTTGGTGGATCATCGGTGCATACCTTTGTCACTTATCACATTTTCGAACGAATTCTTTAGTGTCTTTCTCCATATTGGCCCAATAGAATCCCGCTCTGATGACTTTGTGAACTAGTGATTCAGCACCGGAGTGGTTCCCGCAATTACCCTCATGAACTTCTCGTAGTACATAATCGGTGTCTCCTGGTCCCAAGCATACTGCCAACGGTCCATCGAACATCCTCTTGTATAATGTTCCATCTTCAGCCAATGTGAATCTAGCAGCTTTTGTTCGTAGACTTGATTCCTTAGGGTCCGATGGGAGCTTTCCATTTTTCAAATACTCAATATATTTATTCCTCCAATCCCAGGTTAGGCTCGTAGATTTTATTTCGGCATGGCCTTATTCGATCACTGACTTCAAAAGTTGTACGATAGTCCCCGAGCTGATTTCATTGTCTTCGACCAATGACCCCAAATTTTCAAGGGCATCAGCCTCACTGTTTTATTCTCGAGGTACATGTTGTAAGGTACAGTCTTTAAATTAATGTAAGGTTACTTTTAGTTTATCCAAGTACATCTGCATTCGGTCCTCTCGAACTTCGAAGGTTCTGTTGACTTGGTTTACCACCAGCAGGAAGTCGCATTTGGCCTCGATGACCTCTACTCCTAGGATTTTAGCCAGTTCGAGACCTGCAATCATGGCCTCGTACTCTGCATCATTGTTAGTCAATTTAGAAGTTTTGATAGATTGCCTAATTGTATTGCCTGTGGGAGGCTTCAAAACGATGCCTAGCCCGGACCCCTTCACATTCGAAGCTCTGTCTGTGAAAAGGGTCCACACACACGATGATGTACCCGATAATAACAAAAGTTCCTTTTCAACCTCGGGTACGAAGGATGGTGTGAAGTCGGCCATGAAGTCTGCTAAAATTTGAGACTTGATAGTCATTCGGGGTTGATATTCGATATCATACCCACTGATTTCGATGGCCTATTTGGACAATCGGCCCGATAGTTCGGGCTTATGTAAGACATTACGAAGATGATAAGTGGTTACCATACTGTAACGACCCGGCCGATCGTTTTAAGAATTTGCGCCCCAATCCCCTATTTACCACCTCTCCCATGTATATTTATATTATTGGAACTTGTCGAACGTTGAGTGTTGAAATCCTGGGTGATTTTGGACTCATAGTCCATAAATGTGGAATTTAGCTTTAGAAATCTGACTGTAGCCATAGCTGTGTGAAGACGGATCGGGAATGCAATAACGTCGACTATGTTAGCTCCGTTGGGTGATTTCGAGGTTAGGGGCATGCTCGGAATGTGTTTTCGAGGTCGGTTGGGGATTTAGGCTTGAATTGGCGAAAGTTAGAATTTCGGCGATTTTGGCCGATAGGTGAGATTCGGATATAGGACATGGAACAGTCTTTCAAAAGCGACAGCAGGTGCACAATGTCATTTATGACCTATGTGCAAAATTTGAGGTCATTCGAATGAGTTTAGACGTGTTTCGTCGTCAGATGTGAATTCTAGAAATTTCCTAAGTTCTTAGGCTTGAATCTATGCATAATTGATTATTTTGATGTTATGAGATGTCTTTTTAAGGCTCAAACAAGTTTGAATGAGGTATTAGGGTTGGTTGGTAGGTTTGTTTGAGGTATCGGGAGCCTTGGGTGTCTTTCGGGTGCCAAAACGGGCATGTTTTTGGCCTAAGCCTTTGCTGGTTTTGCTAGTTTTACAGCAGCAGTTGAGTGTTTAGGTTGAGGTGGTCATAGGATTATGCATCGCGATCGCACAAGTCCATCCGCGATACATTGTTCTGGTCAGTTAGTCTCCGCGATCGCATTCCCAGGATTGCGATCGCGTAAGGTATCCTAAGGCTGAGGGAGATGCAGTGTTTGCTTTATGCGGTCGCGTAGCTTCCTGCGTGATCGCATTGTTGTAGGGTCAGAAGGTCCGCGATCGCAGACCTTTAATCGCGATCACGATGAAGGAATTTCAGGCGCGTGTTTCATTACTCTCCGCGATCGCGACTCATTGTACGCGATCGCATAAGGCAAATGCCTGGGCAGAATATTAAAACCCCAAATCCGAGGGTTTATGCTATTTTCCATATTTTCGAACTTGAGAGCTCGGGAAGGGCGATTCTTGAAGACTTTTGCACCTGGGTAACTTGGGTAAGTGATTTGTATCCATTATAGATCAATTTTCATGATTCCAATCTTAAATCAAACCTTTAATTTCGAAAATTATGGGGAAAATGGGAGGAACTTCGTAGACCGAATTATCGTGTTTTGATTGGGTATTTGACCTTCGATTTGAGAGATTCTTATATGGTTAGACTCGTGAATGAATGGGTGTCCGGAAAATATAAATTTTACCCGATTCCGAGATGTGGGCCCGAGGGAGCTTATAAATAATTAGCTATTTTGTTGCCTTAAAGTGATATTTACACCATGCCATCGATTTGAATAGATTTGGGCCACCCGAAGTCAGATACTCGTGGCAAGAGCTTGGTATTGAGTTGATTAGCGCAGTCCAGGTTAGTGGCTTGACTAGTTCTGTGCTGGGGATCTTACCTTAGGCGTTTTTATACTGATTTTGTTATGTGGACGCCGTGTACGCGAGGTGACGAGTGCGTACACGGGTCATTGTTGCTAAAATCCTATTTTTCTCCCATGAGAGCGCTCATTTTCATTCATATATTACTATTTCCTATCTTAATTGAGTAGATAGCCTAAGTGTAAGCATGCCTACCTGATCTGACTTGAATTCCTCTTATTTGCTACTAGTCACATCATGCTTAAGTAGTTTTACTCTATCATTACCTGTTGTTTTTATTGGATTGTTTACTTAAGCCATAATTGACATACTTTTATTTTTAATATTTAAATTGGGACTATGGACCAAGATCCGGGAGCTTTCCCCTGTACTAAAATGCATATTTAAATTGGGACTACGGACAGAGATCCGGGAGCTTTCTCCCTGTACTGCATAGCATATTTAAATTGGGACTACGGACCGAGATCTGGGAGCTTTCCCCATGTACTGCATTGCACATTTATTGTTGAGATATATTGTGTGCTGAGCCGGAGGCTCTCTTTCTGTTATTAAACTTTTCCGTCTTCGTTAATCCTTTTATCATTGCTTATCTGTATTTCACTATTTTAAAATATTATATTGACTTGTTCTTACAAACTCAGTAGGGCCTCAACCTGACCTCGTCACTACTTGACTGGGGTTAGGCTTGGCACTTACGGAGTACCGAATGTGGAGTACTTACGCCCTTTCCTGCACATGTTTTCCCCATGTGTATATCCAGGTACCAGCACCCAGTTTTGTGGTTAGGAGTCGTCTACCAGCATCCAGGAGACCGCGAGGTAGTTCTGCCGCGTCCCCGGAATCCCACGAGTCCCCTTCTACTCTATTATAGGCATAGAAGACTTGTATATTTTTCCGTTGTTTCATTGTATAGAGATACAATTAGTAAAGAGCTTGTGAGTATGGTGCCATTCCGGGTTTTGGGAAGTATAAATGTATATGCTGAGTAGCTACGTTACATCTACTTGATGTCTTTTATGTCTCTATTTTATTGATTATGTCATTTCTGCAAATTTTAGGCTTACCTAGTCATTGAGACTAGGTGCCGTCACGATACCTTTCGGAGGGTAAATTGGGTCGTGACAAGTTGGTATCAGAGTGTCTAGGTTCATAGGAGTCACAAGTCACAAGCCCGTTTATTAGTGTCCCGCAGATAGGTGCGTAGATGTCTGTATCTATCTTCGAGAGGCTATGTAATGGTTAAGAACAATCAAATCCTTTGAAATTCCTTATCGTGCTAGTTACTGTCATCAAATTCTTAAACTCTATTCTATTCTTGCTTGCAGATGGTTCGTACCCGTACCGGACGTACTGATGACAGGCACCCGAGCCCCCAGTCAGAGCCACCAGAGGCAGGGGCCGGGCAGGGGACGAGCACGCGGTGCAGCCCGAGCACCGGCTAGAGTAGAGGCAGATGAGCCCCCAGCAGCTACAGTTGGAGGGGCACAGGAGGTCCATACTATTACTCCAGACCTCCAGGAGACATTGGCCCAGTTCTTGAGTGCCTTCAGTACTCTGTCTCAGACGGGTCTACTCCAGATAACTCCAGCTACATCCCAGGCCGGAGGAGGGACACAGACTCCCACGGCCCGTACTCCTGAGAAGAGAGTTCATATTGCGCAGGTCCTAGAGTATATTCCTATGCCCCCAGCAGCTCCATCTCAACATGAGACTAGGATAGTTGTTCCTGAGGCAGAGCATCTTCGCCTTGAGAGGTACAAGAAGTACCACCCACCTGAGTTCACGGACTAGCTTCGGATGATGCCCTGGGTTTTCTTGAAGGGTGTCATCGCATTCTCCACACTATGGGTATTGTANTCGCATTCTCCGCACTATGGGTATTGTGGAGACGAGTGGGGTTTCTTTCACTGCTTTCCAGCTGAGGGGAGCAGCTTATCAGTGGTGGCGTGCTTTTGAGCTTAGTAGCCCGGACGAGGCAGCTTCACTTACTTGGGCTCAGTTTTCCGATATGTTCTTACTTGAGTTTGTCCCTCAGAGCTTCAGGTATGCTTGGCATGCGGAGTTTGAGTAGTTACGCCAGGATGCTATGACTGTGTCAGAGTATGCAGTCCGTTTCAGCGATTTGGCTCGCCATGCACTAGCTTTGGTTGTCACTGTCAGAGAGAGAGTTCGGTGCTTTATTGAGGGACTCCACCCCAGTATTTGGACCAGCATGGCCAGAGAGCTGGAGACCAATATTACTTACCAGCAGGCCATGAGTATTTCCCGGAGGATTGAGACTATGTTAGCCCGGGACATGGAGGAGAGAGAGGCGAAGAGGTCTCGAGAGACTGGTAATTTTTCAGGAGCTTGTGCACCAGCAGCACGCTATGGTAGGGGTTTTGTGATTCGCCCTATTCATTCAGATCTCCCAGCAGCCAGCGGTATTCCAGCTCCTCCTAGACCTCAGGAGCCTTATTACGCACCCCCAGTATCTCAGGTGCCTCCTTCTCGAGGTGCTATCACTGGCCAGCACAACAAGCTAGTTCAGAGTCAGCAGCGGCCGCCACGTCCTTCGAGGGGTTTCTTTGAGTATGGAGACCCTCATCATATGATCCGAGATTGACCCAAAGCGAGGAGGGGCGCACCACCTCAGACCTATCAGGGTGCACCCCTCAGATTTATCAGGCTCCGCGTCTTCCACCAGGTCCTCCAGCTATTCTTCCAGCCCCAGCTGCTACCCCACCACCTCAGGCAGCTCGAGGTGGAGGTCTGGGAGGTCGAGGTCTCCCTAGAGGGGGAGGCCAGGCCAGGTACTATGCTCTTCTGGCCCGGTCTGAGGCCATTGCTTCAGATTTAGTCATTACAGGTATTGTTCCCGTTTGTCATAGGGATACATCGGTATTATTTCACCCAGGCTCTACATATTCATATGTGTCTTTCTATTTTGCTTCACATATAGGGATAGCCCAGGACTCTTTGAGTTCCCTTCTTTATGTTTCTACTCCAGTGGGAGATTCTCTTGTTGTGGACCGCGTATATCGGTCATGTTTGATTACTATCAGTGGTTTTGAGACCAGAGTTGATTTGCTACTACTCAGTATGGTAGATTTCAATGTTATATTGGGTATGGACTAGTTGTCTCCCTATTATGCTATTCTTGATTGTCACGCCAAGACCGTGACGCTGGCTATGCCAGGATCTCCGATGTTAGATTGGAGAGGTTCCTTGGAGTATACTCCCCGCCGAGTCATTTCTTTTCTTAAGGCTCAGTGGATGGTTGGGAAGGGGTGTGATGCATATTTGGCTTATATGAGAGATGTTAGTACCGAGACCCCTACAGTGGAGTCAGTTCCAGTTGTCAGAGACTATTCTAATGTATTTTCAGCTGATCATTCGGGTATGCCACCCGATAGAGACATTCATTTCGGCATTGACTTGTTGTCGGGCACTCAGCACATTTCCATTCATCCTTATCGCATGGCTCCTCTTGAGTTGAAGGAGCAGTTATAGGAGTTGCTTGAGAAGGGATTCATCAGGCCCAATGTATCACCTTGGGGCGCTCCGGTATTATTTGTGAAGAAAAAGGATGGCCCGATGCGTATGTGTATTGACTACCGGCAGCTGAATAAGGTGATAGTGAAGAACAAGTACCCATTTCCTCGCATTGATGATCTATTTGACCAGTTAAAGGGTGCTAGGATGTTCTCCAAGATTGATCTATGTTCTGGTTATCATCAGTTGAGGATTCGGGAACCGGATATCCAGAAGACTGCCTTTAGGACTAGATATGACCACTATGAGTTCCTTGTTATGTCATTTGGGCTGACCAATGCCCCAGCAGCCTTCATGCACCTGATGCATAGCATATTTCGGCCTTATCTTANCAAGGTAGATCCGAAGAAGGTGGAGGCAGTTCAGAGTTGGCCCAGATCGTCCTCAGCTACTGAGATCCGCAGTTTCCTCGGTTTGGCTGGGTATTATCGCCGTTTTGTGGAGGGATTTTCATCCATTTCAGCACCTATGACCAGATTGACCCAGAAGGGTGTATCTTTTATATGGACTAAGGATTGTGAGTAGAGCTTTCAGAAGCTCAAGAAAACCCTGACTACAGCTCCTGTGTTGGTTTTGCCTATGGGTTCCGGATCCTATACAGTTTATTGTGATGCTTCGAGGATTGGCTTGGGAGCGGTGTTGATGCAGGATGGTAGAATGATTGCCTACGTGTCCAGGCAGTTGAAGGTCCATGAGAAAAACTACCATGTTCATGATCTCGAGTTAGCAGCGACTGTTCAAGCCCTGAAGATATGGCGTCATTGTTTATATGGTGTTCCCTGTGAGTTATTCACAGATCACCGGAGTTTGCAGCATATATTCAGGCAGAAGGATCTAAATTTGCGCCAGCGCAGGTGGTTGGAGTTGCTAAAGGACTATGACATCACCATATTATACCACCCGGGAAAGGCCAATGTGGTGGCCGACACCTTGAGTCGTCGGGTGGAGAGTTTGGGGAGTTTGGCATACCTTCATGCAGCTGAGAGGCGTCTAGCCTTAGATGTTCAGTCCCTAGCCAGTCAGTTTGTGATATTGGATCTTTCTGAGCCTTGCCGGGTATTAGCTTGTGTGGTTGCTCGATCTTCCCTTCATGACCGCATCAGAGAGAACCAGTATGATAATCCCCACCTTTTGGTTCTTCAGGATAGAGTCCGGCGGGGTGATGCCAGAGATGTGACTATAGGAGATGACGAGGTGATGAGGATGCAGGGCCGTATTTGTGTGCCCAACGTGGATGGGCTTCGGATTCTTGAGGAGGCCCATAGTTCGCGGTATTCCATCCATCCGGGTACCACAAAGATGTACCATGATCTGAGACAACACTATTGGTGGCGAAGGATGAAGAAGGATATAGCATAGTTTGTAGCCAAGTGTCTCAACTGTCAGCAAGTCAAACGTGAGCATCAGAGACCGGGAGGGTTACTTCAGCAGATTGAGCTTCCAGAGTGGAAGTGGGAGCGGATCACCATGGACTTTGTGGTTGGACTTCCTCGGACTTTGAGGAAGCATGATGCTATTGGGGTGATTGTGGATCGGCTGACCAAATCAGCCCATTTCCTTCCAGTACTGACTACATACTCATCGGAGAGGTTGGATGAGATTTATATTAGAGAGATTGTTCGCCTCTACGGTATTCCAGTATCTATCATTTCAGACGGAGGTACACAATTCACTTCAAGATTCTGGAGAGCCGTTCAGCAGGAGTTAGGCACCAGGGTAGAGTTGAGCACACATTTTCACCCTCAGATGGACGGGCAGTCCGAGCGCACGATTCAGATACTCAAGGATATGCTTCGTGCCTGTGTGATGGATTTTGGAGGGTCATGGGATCGATACTTTCCTCTTGCAGAGTTTTCGTACAACAACAGCTACCAGTCCAGCATTCAGATGGCGCCGTATGAGGCTTTGTATGGTAGGCGATGCAAGTCTCTCGTGGGATGGTTTGAGTCAGACGTGGTCCGATTGTTGGGTACAGACTTGGTTCAGAATGCCCTGGACAAGGTGCAGGTGATTCAGGAGAGACTTTGCACAGCTCAGTCCAGGCAGAAGAGCTGTGCGGATCGGAAGGTTCGTGACTTGGAATTTATGGCTGGTGATCGGGTTTTGCTTCGGGTATCGCCTATGAAGGGCGTCATGAGGTTCATGAAGAAAGGCAAGCTGAGTCCGAGATTTATTGTCCATTTTGAGGTGCTGCAACATGTTAGGGAGGTTTCTTATGAGCTAGCCCTGCCTCCCAGCCTAGCAGGGGTCGGTGTTCCACGTCTCCATGCTCCAAAAGTATCATGGTGACCCGACTCATGTCTTGGATTTCAGCTCAGTCCAATTGGACAAAGATCTATCATAAGTGGAGGAGCATGTGGCTATATTGGAAAGGCAGGTCAGAAAGCTCAGGTCAAAGGATATTGCGTAAGTAAAGGTTTAGTGGAGGGGTCAGCCAGTCGAGGAGGCGACTTGGGAGACCGAGCAGGATATGCGGGGTCATTACCCTCATCTTTTCCTAGATTCAGGTATGTTTCTATGCTCGTTCGAGGACGAACGATTTTCTTAAGAGGGGGGAGGATCTAACGAACCGGCCAGTCGTTTTAAGAATTTGCACTCTGATGCCCTATTTACCGCTTCTCCCATGTCTATTTATGTTATTGGAACGTGTCGGAGCGTTGAGTGTTGAAATCTAGGGTGATTTTGGACTCATCGTCCATAAATGTGGAATTTAGATTTAGAAATATGGCTGTAGCTAGAGCTGTGTGAAGACGAATCTGGAATGGAATTTTGTCGACTCCGTTAGCTTCGTTGGGTGATTTCGGGGTTAGGGGCGTGCTCAGAATGTGTTTTCGATGTCGGTTGTGGATTTAGTCTTGAATTGGCGAAAGTTAGAATTTCGGCGATTTCGGGCGATAGGTGAGATTCGGATATTGGACTCGGAACGGACTTCCAAAAGCGACAGTAGGTCCGTAATGTCGTTTATGACTTGTGTGCAAAATTTGAGGTCATTCGGATGAGTTTAGACGTGTTTCGTCGTCAGATGTGAATTCTAGAAATTTCCTAAGTTCTTAGGCTTGAATCTATGCATAATTGATGATTTTAATGTTATGAGATGTGTTTTTAAGGCTCGCTCAAGTTTGAGTGACGTATTAGGGTTGGTTGGTAAGTTTGGTTGAGGTCCCGGGAGCCTCGGGTGTCTTTCCGGTGCCCAAACGAGCATGTTTTTGGCCTAAGCCTTTGCTGGTTTTGCTGGTTTTACAGCAGCAGTTGAGTGTTCTCTGCGACCACGTGAATAAATCCGCGATCGCGTAGTGTTAGGTTGAGGTAGTCAGAGATTGTGCTTCGCGATCGCACAAGTCCAGCCGCGATAGCATTGTTCTGGTCAGTTAG
>ML401307.1:153322-165546 GCA_005239525.1 Nicotiana knightiana | reverse complement strand
AAAAGGAATATTTACACTAAAATAGTATAACATTTGAGTGTGGTCAAAATTAGTTGTTCACAACCTATTCTCGTCACCTTCTCATTCACATTTTCTTATCCTTACTCCTATCTAGCTAAAACCTTGTTGCTCTATCATACTTTAGCTTGTGAGCTACGCATAGATATATATATATATATATATATGTATATTTATACTACTTGCAACCTTCCTTTTAACATGCTGGCACCATAGATTTCCTTTCATTCCTTCTCAGTTGTCTTTAAATGTAAGCAATTACTTTTCCTAGTCATTCTGTCACTTGCTACATAGATACTTAGCTTATCTTAGTGCCCACAAATACTGGAGTTCCCCTGTATCTCATATGATCTCAATTATCAACTCTTGATTATTTTTTCTTCTTCCCGTTCATTAGCCACGATAGCTGTCACTTTTTTATGGAGTGCATACAATATTATAGTGAGACTGATGTTACAAGACCATTTCTTTGTTAGGTCGCTATGCTTATGTTGAAGCCTTCTTCCTTATTTCCTCAGCTGGTCTTTCGTTGCAGTGCTTAGGGAAGACCCTCTGACTCTTGTAAAGCTTCTTATTACATTGTATACCCCACGGTATTTCTGACGTTCTTACTCGCCTATCATTATCCTTAGTTACTTACCTTCGCACCCTTCTGCTCTTAGGGTTGCTTCTGAATTGAAAGTATAGTTTCCTCCCTAGTAGCACTCCCTTTTATTTTTGTAACACTTATTTGGTACCTTCTACTACCCCAACTCCTATCTGAATATTTCTCTAGGATTACGATGTTGTATCTGAGAGACTGAATTTCCTATACTAGGTTTCACTATGTGTATCTTGCATGATTTACTGATTTGTATGTATTATCCTATCTAGCCATAACTAGGCTCTTCCTGAATCAACTATAGACTACCCGTTAGTCCACTCCCATATTTGTATTTTATGTAATGCCTCTTAGGTTATGCCCTTTGTCTTAACTTACCCCTCGTACGAGATCCTTTATGTATCAAGTGTTCATTCCCACTTATTTAACAATATCATCAAGTGTGAAACCCTTATTGATTCTCCCCGGCATCATGCTTGCATAATGTTCTGGAGTTATATTATATTTGTAGGATCTGAATAAATGCAATCTCATTCCTTTCACCTTTTTACCACATTCTTCCTTTACCATTCGATAGTTACCTCTTCATCTTTGGCATTTTTTTTCAAATCTTCACTAACATATTACTCGTCTTGCGGTAACCTTTCTACACCAAGGATAATTGAATTTCTTACGCACAAGGGTGACACCTGGTGTAACTGGCACATTTAGTCCCTTAATCTTAACTCTGCTCATAGTGCTTGCTTTAGGGAAGCGTCTTCTTGAATAACCCTTAAAGGTTATTCTTCTATTGTTCATTCTAATATTGTCGAAACAAGATCTCTGAAACGATGCCGACTATTACCAATTCCTTCGATCCCTAATTCATGTTCTATATTTTTTTACTATTCCATACTAATTTATATTACTCGGGGTTATAAATTTTCCTTCTAGTAATCACAATGGACTCAACAATTTATTTCTCGAAATGAGGATATGACTTTATTGCTTATACTTTTATTGTCTCAAGGCATGTCTCCTCTTGTATTTTCCTTCAGTTGACTATAGACTCTGTCATCCTGTCATATTTTGATTTACCGTTATCACCCATTTATTACATCTTACTCATAATATTTCATTAACTCTCTTCGTATTATCCTGCTAATATTTCTATTTGTTACCTTATTATGAAGACTTCAACAAAATGTTCCTTAGCTTTTAGCTCCCCCTACTTCATCTCACTTGTTCTTTGGGACGCCTAACATTCTCTCTTTCTCTCTCTCTCTCTCTCTCTCTCTCTCTCTCTTTTACTAGGGGCAGGAGTCATACTAAGGTAAATATTTAACCCTTCTAGGATTCCACTGCCTATCTTCTGAAATTTCTGAACATTCTAGTATTCGTATCCGACTGTATTGTTCTAGAGTACACCATCTGGGTATCTCCCAATGAGAACTATTACCATGTTCTTCACTACCCTTCAAAAGTTCTAGATAATGATAATAATCCACCCTTAATTTTGGGTTACTCTAACCCCAGTAGGATCCTAATATCCCATCTTGCTCTTAAACTATATCTGTTAGCTCCTATATGCATAATTGAGATGTGTGTGGACAATTGTACATACCTCTATTATTGTTGAAGGTAACTCAGAATACTTATATTTCATTACCTCAATTGTAAATACCGATAATATTTATTAACTAGGTACCTCGTACCCTTCTTCATTTTTCTTCTTTTACTTGCTGAAACTTGTATCTATCTTCTGATCCTCTTATTTCTTTTTTACCATATAGGTAGATAGATATTCTTGCCTTAGAGCTCCTTATTAAGAAACTTACACATCTTAGTACACACATGATATGCTGAAGACCTCACATTTACTCATCATAAGCATGATGAAAAATCGAGTTCCTCTGATTCAAGTCTTCTGCAACCACATTAATCTCTTACCAACTGTCTTTCTATATGTAGGCATCATTGTATTATGAATAATATAAGTTAGGAGTTTGATTTCTTACAATTTATCTCTACCACGCGATCTAGAGTAAGAAGAAAAAGTGACAGTCCTAAATTCCCTGTAGCCTCCTGCTTATAAGTGTGGTGCCTAACACACCCATAAACAAGAATCTACTAGACACGGCTTGTAGACTCCCTAGGACAGAACCGCTCTGATACCACTTCTATCACGACCCAACCTATGGGCCGCGACGGGCACCCGGTACCTTAATCAACCGAGTACCAATGTAACATATCTTTCTTATCGTACTATCATGGGTTAATGGGCCAAAAAGGCCGTCATGAGATAACCAGAATAAAATATAAGTGCATACTAGATATAGGATGACCAAACATGATATAGAAACTTATACATGTGACATACGGGCCTATAAGGCTGACATGATCATTTGTAAACTCAAAATATAGGCCGACAAGGCCATACAAGTATCCATATACCTAACATTTGTCTACATGCCTCTAAGACTTTTAAATGTCATATAGGTTGGGACAGGGCCCCGCCATACCAGTCAATACATGTCTTAATCATACTGATCAAATAGGAAACTCCGGAGCAAGTGGAGTGTAGCAACACCTTCCGCTGAGTTGATAGCCTACTAGGAGGACTGTCAACCTGTCTATATGGACCTGTGGGTATGAAACGCAGCGTCCCCAGGCAAAAGGGACGTCAGTACGAATAAAGTATTGAGTATGTAAGGCAGAAAAGTATAAATAAGAACAATAATGTAAAGAGAGATATAGGAGATACATCCTGTAGTATCTGAGTGCCTCTAAGATATAGTTACATGAAATGCGTGATACATATATATATACATAATCTTTTTAAAACATCCGCCTCTGTGGACATCATCATCATCATCATATCGTACCTGGCCTTAAAAAGGACTCGGTAAAAAAAATACCCGGCCATCATAAGGCTCAGTAGAATCATACCCGGCCACGTGGAGCTCGGCAAATCCAACTGATCAGTGGTTTCACAATAGGTGTCGTACCCGGCCGACTATAGTGCGGCTCGGTAAAGTAAAATAGATACGATATATAATGCATGCTGGACTCATGGGGTCATGCTCTAAATCTTTCGGAGTGACGTAAGGTAGTTTCACCTTCGATTAACATTATGGAAATCATACCATCAATATGAACTTCACTAGGACTCAAGGATCATACATACTTTCTCATAATAACTTTGTAAGGATAGAACAACATGGACAACCTTAGTTGCTAGGAGTAGATTCATTATGAAATAGCTTATCATTTACGTTCATTTCACTTTAGATCATGCGAAAAGAAATAAGGAAGTACCTTAACATACCTTTGCAATATTTTCTCCAATCGTCAACAAAGCTCAATATGATCTTTCTTACGTCCATAATGAGTAGCCCGACTTTGTCGTCATCATATAAGAATTGTAACTCTCATATTTCAAAACCAATATTCTACAAGAAAAAGTATAACACATCCCCTGTTTTTACTACATCCCATATGTTACCAAAATTCACGAAACAGCCCAAACAACAATAATATAATTCACAATAAGCTCTCCGATTAGTTCAACAATTATTTTGAGCGGCAAGCTTGATTGGAATTCGTATAACCCATATCACCCCTTATAGACCTCTTACATTAACTTAACAACATAATTAATATGATAATTAATTAATTCATCAATGATTCCATCCTTATACCATATATTTATAACAAAGGAAACAATCCACAACTCCAACTTTATTCAGTCTGCAACTTAATTC
The DNA here is from genome assembly GCA_005239525.1 of Nicotiana knightiana. Lineage (NCBI taxonomy): Eukaryota > Viridiplantae > Streptophyta > Magnoliopsida > Solanales > Solanaceae > Nicotiana > Nicotiana knightiana. Next base: position 161,184 of record ML401307.1, on the reverse strand, counting down.
ACTAGTTCATGTCTAGTCCAACCATTTAACTTAATCAACATCAAGATAACCTTAAGCACCTGCAATAACACAATTGACATACCTCCTACAGTAGCTTCAAGTTTAAATCCAAGTTATATTTAGCTTACAACATCCCTCAATGGCAATACAACACCATAGAAGTGACTTAAGCTAATCCAAGTATTATCTTGTAGTTTATTATCCTAACAACTTAACCAACATACAAGAAAGCTTAAGCACAATCAGTAGGATATTATAATAAACTTAGAAAGTATCAGCCACTTGAAATTTCAGCCAAACACAGCCCGCAATTATCTTCAATGACACCACAACACTATAGGTGTTGTATTCTCTTCTTGAATAAACTTTTGGTGTTCAAGTTGGAGCGTAAACACTTGTAGTTCACCTTGAAAATCTAATATGTATGAAGAAGTGACTGATTATTACCTTAATCAACAAGAAACAGACGAGACTTGAGGTTATTTCACTTTGAAGAACCCTCCAAAACAGCCACAAGATGAAGAACTACGATCTAGCAAGCACCACAGGGTTTCTAGCGTTGGATTCATGTTTTTATCTTAGGTTTTTACCTTAGAATCATGGAGGAACCATTGGAGAGCATTTAGGAGGGTTTAGGAACTGTTTTTGACTATACAAATGAGTGAAAACTATTTAGAATTGACTTAAATACAAGCTGGAGTTTACACCAACTTTGTGGGTCCCATGGGAGCTACTTTGCGCAGTCTCGCGAAAACGCGAATATCTCTCTGCTACGATGTCATATTGATGAAAGGTTAAATGCGTTAGAAACTAGATTCGTAGATATTAAATTTTTTAGGTTGAAACAATCCACTAATTCCAAGTATATTGGGAGAAAATATCAGCTATCTTTGACCTAATTTCCAACACATTATGAATGTAACTTGTGAAGACCTTTGCCAACTTTTGTTCCACCACTTGCTTGACTTAAAAACGTAGCACAAATCTATCATATGACAAAAATAACTCAAAGAATAACCTATTTATCATGTTAAGAACCATAGTCTCACCCTAAAGTAACTGTTATAACATTTCTAACTTGTCGACTTTCGACGAAACTTATTTTCTTCAATTGGTTTAGCTTCTAAGATTTCCAACCCTCTTGGTACTCGTTATTCATGATCTTAAATATTTGTATCCTCCAAGGTAACATGATTAGCTTACTTTATATGCTTCCAAATATAATCTTATTTCTGAGCTTACATCAATTGACTTACAACGTATTCTCACATACGAAATCATGGGGTGTAACATTCCAGTTGTTTGGTAGCTGCTCACTGTTCATTGTTCCGAATTTGTAAGATCCTTTACCAGTGATCTCGATAATTTGATAAGGGCTTTCACAGTTCGGACCCAACTTCCCTTCATTTGGATTTTGGGTGTTTAGTGTAACCTTACTTAGTACCAAGTTCCCGACATTGAAGTGTCGAAGGTTGGCCCTTCGATTGTAATATCTATCGATCCGCTGCTTTTGGGCAGCCAACCTGACAAGGTTATACTTCGCGCCTTTCATCCAATAGATCTAGGCTCGTGTTCATAGCCTCGTCGTTTGATTCCTTAGTTGCATATTGGAATCTGAGGCTTGGTTTTCCGACTTCGACCAGTATTAGAGCTTCGGTGCCATAGACCAGTAAGAACGAGGTGGCCCTGTACTGGACTTCAAGGTCGTTCGGTATGCCCATAAGACTTCAGGCAGAATTTCCTTCTATATTCCTTTGGCGTTAGTTAACCTCTTTCGGAGGTTTTGGAGTATGGTTTTGGTGGTCGATTTTGCTTGTCTGTTCCCACTTCACGGTAGGGTGTTGATAGGATCCTTTTGATCTTATGATCTTCGAGAAACTTGCTTACCTTGCTACCGATAAATTGTTTCCTATTTTCGCACATGATCTTGGCCGGCATTCCGAATCGGCATATGATATGATCCCAAATGAAGTCGGTGACTTCTTTCTACCCGACCTTTTCGTATGACGGGCTTCCTCCCACTTAGAAAAATAGTCTGTCATAAACAATATAAATTGAGCCTTATCGGGTGCCCATGGAATGGGCCAACAATATCCATTCCCCACTTCATGAACGACCATGGTGACAAAACTGAATGCAAAAACTCCCCGGGCTGATGAATCATCGTAATGTGTCTTTGACATTCATTAGATTTTTGCATGGACTCCTTCGTGTACTTTTCCATATCGATCCAGTAATAGCCGGCTCTGATTATTTTTCGAACCAATGATTTGGCTTCTAAATGATTTCCATAGGTACCTTCGTGTATTTCCCTCAAAACGTATTCAGTATCCCCTGGTCCTAGACATATTGCGAGTGGGCCATCGAATGTCCTTCTGAATAGGGTTCTATTTCAGATAGGCTAAACCAGGCTGCCTTTGTACGTAGGACCCTCACTTCTTTTGGATCCGAGGGTAGTTTTCCGGTCTTCAAATATTCTACATATTTATTTCTCAAGTCCCAAGTTAGGCTCGTTGAGTTGATCTCGGCATGACCCTCTTCCACCACCGATCTCATAAGTTGTATGACTGCCCCGAGTTGAACTCGTCGTCTTCGATTGATGACCTTAAGTTAGCAAGGGCTTCGGCCTCGTTGTTTTGATCATGAGGTACGTGTTTCAAAGTCCATTCTTTGAACCGATGTAATGTTACTTGCAACTTGTCCAGTTACCTTTGCATTCACTCTTCTCTGACCTCGAACTTTCCATTAACTTGGTTTACCACAAGGAGGGAGTCGCAGTTGGCTTCGATCACCTCTGTCCCCAAGCTTTTGGCTAGTTCAAGGCCTGCAATCATGGCCTCATATTCGACCTCGTTTTTAGTCCATTTCACAGTCCTAATAGATTGTCCAACTACATTGCCTGTTGGTGGCTTCAATGCGATGCCAAGTCCGTACCCTTTTGCATTCGAGGTGCCGTCGGTAAAGAGGGTCCAGATCAGGTTCTTGAGTTGATTATTAACTTTTTTTCGACCTTGGGTATTAGGGCCAGCGTAAATTCAGACACAATTTCTGCAAGACTTTGAGACTTAATGGCAGTCATGGGTCGATATTCAATATCGTATCCACTGATTTCCATGGCCCATTTGGCCAACCGGCCCAAGAGCTCGGGCTTATGCATAACATTCCTCAATGGGTAAGTAGTCATCACACATATGGGGTGACACTGGAAATATGGTTTTAGCTTCCTATAGGCGCTTAGCAAAGCGAGCTCCAGCTTTTCTAGGTGAGGGTACCTAGTTTTGGCCTCATCTAAGGTCTTGCTAACATATTAAACTAGAAATTCCATACATCGCTCTTCCCGGACCAGGACTCTATTTACCACTATCTTCGGTACTGCCAAGTACATGTGTAGTTGTTCGTCTTCCTTTGGTGTGTGAAGCAGCAGTGGCCTCGATAGGTATCGTTTGAGTTCCTCCAAAGCTCATTGACACTCCGGGGTCTATGAGAAGTTATAAGTCTTCTTCAATAGTGTGAAGAATTGGTGGCTCTTATCAGACGATCTCGAGATGAATCGCCCCAGGGTATCTATGCGCCCGGTTAATCTTTGCACGACCTTCACGTCGTCCACAACCATGATATCTTTGATGGCTTTGATTTTTCGGGGTTGATATCAATTCCCCAGTTGGATACCATGAATCTGAGCAATTTACCTGACCCAACTCCAAACGCACATTTCTCTGGGTTTAGCTTCATATTGTATTGCTTTAATATGATGAAGGTTTCCTATAAATGTTTTAAGTGGTCATCTGCTCACATGGACTTAACCAACATATCATCAATGTAAACTTCCATTTATTTTCCTATTTGTTCCTCAAACATCCGATTTACTAGGCGTCAGTAAGTGGCCAGACGGTTTTTAATTCAAATGTCATCACGTTATAGCAGTATGTGTCGTATTAAGTGATGAAGAAGGTTTTTTCCTGATCACCTGGGCTCGTTCGTATTTGGTTGTACCCGGAATAGGCATCGAGAAAACTAAGGATCTTGTGGCCCGCCGTGGCATCGATCATACGATCGATGTTGGGGCAAAGGGAAAGAGTCTTTGGGACATGCTTTATTCAAATCCTTATAGTATACATACATTCTTAATTTCTTTCTTTTGTAGGGACTGCCACTACGTTCGGTAACCAATACAGGTATTTAACCTTCCGAATGGACCATATTTTAAGGATTTTAGATACCTCATCCTTGATGAAAGCATGTTTGACCTCGGACTGGGGTCTCCTCTTCTACTTGACTGGATGGAACTTTGGGTCCAAGCTTAGCTTGTGAGTGATTATTTCCGGCCGGATCCCTGTCATGTCAAGGTGAGACCAAGCGAAATCTTAATTAGTTATAAGAAATTGAATGTGTTTTTTCCTAAGCTCGGGTCTTAACCTTGTGCACATGTATACCTTTCGATCGGGCAAGTGTTCACTTAATACGACCTTTTCCAGCTCCTCGTACGTTGATTTAGTAGTGTCTAAATCATCAGGGGCTATAAAGGATTTGGGTACCCCGTAATCATCACCTCGTCTATCCTTCGTTCCTCTAAATCTACCGAGGTTGGGGCCAGTTATTGCTATTGTACCCTGTTTTTGACCATCTGGTTCGGATCATTCGATGTTGAGATTGTAATGCCGGTATCACCTCATCAAATGAAAACATTTCCTTGGCAGTTGGTTGTTCCCTAGAGACTGTATTGATTCCACTAGGTCTTGGGAATTTCAGCACCTGGTGCAGTATCGAGGGCACTGCTTTCATGTTGTGAATCCATGGCCTTCCGAACAAAATGTTGTACCTCATGTCTCCTTCGATCACATACAATTTAGATTCCTAGACGGTCCTGGCGGTTTTCACCAGTAACGTTATCTCACCCTTAGTGGTTTCACGTGCCATGTTGAATCTGCTTAGAACTCGGACTGCATGCACGATTTGGTCTTGTAGACTGAGCTTCTCCATGACCCTTGATCGGATGATGTTGGCAGAGCTACCTGGATCAATTAACACACGTTTAACATAGGATTTATGTATGAGTACATATATTACTAGTGCATCATTTTGGTGATTCACGATCCCTTTCGCGTCCTCGTTGTTGAAAGACAAGGTTCCTTCCGGTATGTAATCTCGAGTCTGTTTTTCTCTTGTAATGGATACTTTGGTGCGTTTCAATATTGGCCCCTGAGGAATATCGACCGCACTGATAACATGTTAATGGCGTGTTGAGGTTCTTCTTGTTTGACCTGCTTGTTAGAATCCCTATTCCTGAAATGATTCTTGGTCCGGTCACTCAGGAATTCTCGAAGATGCCCGTTGTTGAATAGTCGGGCTACTTCTTCTCTGAACTGTCAATAATCCTCCGTTCCATGGCCGTGAGTACCGTCATATTTACATATTTTGTTAGGATCCCTCTGGGGCGGATCATATTGTAGAGGTCAAGGCCATTTGGTGTCCTTGATGCATCCGATAGCTGATACAATGGCGGTAGCATCGACGTTAAAGTTGTATTCTGATAACCTCGGTACTTATTTTGGCCCGACGGGCCTGTCGAAACTGCTTTTACTCATGCATTCTCGGCTACTTTGACCTAGATCATTTATCCTTTCACTTCTTATGAGATTTCTCCCGGATGTGTAACCTATTCGATCCTCATTTTACGGTTGATAATGATCCCTTCTTGATCTCGATTCACGATCAATGTCTCTCTTGGCTCTATCGACGGTTCTGACAGGATAACCAGACCCCGAAGGGGCCCCAAATTGATCATCTTCGACTCTGATTTTCATTTGATACCGCTTATGCACATCGGCCCTAGTAACGCCTGGATATTCTATCAGGTTCTGTTTCAACTGTTGAGAAGACATTGAGCTTCGATTATTGAGTCCCTGAGTGAAAGCTTAAACGGCCCAATCATCCTCAACCGGTGGTAGGCCCATCCGTTCCATTTGAATCCAGGGCATGAACTCTCGGATCATCTCGTCATCCTTCTATTTTAGTTTGAAAAGGTCCGACTTCCTGGTCTCGACCTTGATGGCCCCGGCGTATGCTTTCACAAAATAATATGCAAGCATATCAAATGAGTCAATTGAATTAGGATGTAAGTTATGATACCATATCATAACTCCCTTTGACAGGGTCTCTCCAAAATTCTTCAGTAGGACACACTCGATCTCATCATCCTCCAAGTCGTTTCCTTTGATCGTACATGTATAAGAGTTTACATGCCCATTTGGTTGGTCATTTTGTTATACTTAGGTATCTCCACATGCAAAATTTATTAGAGATCAGTTTCAGAGCTGCGTTCGGAGGAAAAGGTTGTTGCACGAACTTCTTGAAATCCAAGCCTTTCAATATCGACGGTGCTCCTGAGATTCGGTCTACCCTAGAATTATATGTTTCCACTTTTTTGTCATTAGCTTCGATTTTCTTCTCCCCTGATTCTACTCATTTTGTCAGTTCCTCGAGAATTCTTATGATCTCAGGGTTAGTTCCCGATTTGTTCTCATTCAATCTCTCTACGATTGGTTTGTCCCTGCGGGTGACTTCCCGGGGTGGATCGGGCTCAACTCTGCTCGGTGCGCTACTTTGGTTTTGTAACTGGGTTATCACCACCTGTTGAGTCTGTGATCACGCTCAACTATGTCTAATAAAAGACTAAACGGGCGTTTCAAATATAATCCGGGATATTATGCCCAGAGTCGATCCCACAGGGAATTTAAGTATCAATCAAGTCTTTAGAATACACAACTATTACTCAATCAATTTTCTCAAGACTTTTTAATATAAATTGGTGATGTTTTACTAATTTTACTGACAATAATAATAACTAGCAATTACTAACAATGTGTTGTAAACAATGATGATAAAAGTCTAAGGTTATGGTTTCCCCCGTTGGTGAACTTACTTCTCGGATACTTCCTATAGTTNCTCTATCTACCATAAATCTCTCTCAAGTAATTATGATAATTTACTAGACGCACTCTCTCAAGTTACGCTAGCTAGATTGCAATACAGTTCACTTTAGATTGCACCCGAGGTATCGTTATCTCTAATCCAACCTCTAAACCCTCGGTTATGACTTTCGTCTATACTCTGGGAGTGGTGTTGTTCAAACAATTACCTAAATATGCACTCTCTCTCAAGTAGATACACACTAATTAGGCACAGCTAATTGATGGCCATTCAATTAGCTACAATAAGAACGTAGTTGAACAAATAGAGATTAATCAACAAAACAAAACTATGTTAATAACACAAGAAGTTTATCCCCAACGGGTTCTACCAAAATCCTAGATTAAAGAAGTTAGCTAGACATGTTCATAAGAATCAAACTCAAAATAACTTGCATAATTGAACTACAAAGTAATGAATAAAAAATGTAAAAATAATTGTTTTGTCACTTCGATGGTTTTCTCTCTTTGAATCCTTTTAATCCTTCGAATCCCCCTTCAAGTTGTGTTTACGGGGTCTATTTATATGTTTAGGACAAACCCTAAACGTATAGGAGACTTCTATTCCACCCGGGAAACACTTAAACTCGTCAAAACTCGAAATTGACCGAACTTGGGACCTGGCGTTTGGGCCCTAACGCCTGGCTAAGGCTGGAGTTTCAGCTCTAATGCCTGGCTAACGCCAGGCAGGGTCAGGCGTTTGGGCTCTGGCGCCCGGCTATAGCCCGGTGCACTCCTCCTCGCCTCTTGAGCGTATTTTCGATGTATTTGCATCCATTTAGCTCGGTTTCCATCTCCAATTCACCTACACATGAAATAGACTCTATTATGCACATAAAAAGTGTATTTTTATCATTAACGCACATAAAATGTAGGGCATATAACATGTTAAAC
>ML401307.1:75837-152264 GCA_005239525.1 Nicotiana knightiana | reverse complement strand
ATTTAAGGTATTTATCCTGGAGTCAAAAATTGAGCCTAAGCGTCACAACCAAAGTACTGACTATTCTCAAGGCATTAGTACATTTCGAGATATTGTTACTATTAAGCTCTTAACCATATGATTCCTACTCCCAAAAATTAAAAACTACCTACAGCCGGTTCAATTAAAAACTCTTGGAAAAGAACCGTGGTCCAAAGAAAAACCAAGGGGGAATTACTACACTACTTAAAACAAAAAATCTTTTTTTTTTGGTATTTTCTCTAGACTTACTTCCCTCACGAAAACTGTCTAGGAGATCCATCGTCAGGAAAAGTCCACATATTTCTAATTTTTTTTTTTTCTGTTTTGTTGTTCTACTTAAAAATAACACTTACCAACAAGAAAACTAAACTACTAACAAGAATACACACTAAACACAACAAATATGTATCACACCACACACTTAAATCATGCAGTGTCCTCAATGCAACACATATAGACAAAACAAGAAATAAAAGTAAGGTGTAAGAAACTCCCTGATCCAATAGTATTGACATCCTTTCCGTTGATCTCGCTTTCATGCTCCTTTGAGCACATGGTTGAATCACTTTATGCCTCCACTTTGAACTTATGAATTGAACCCCAATTTTTGATTCTGCTGTATGATCATGCTCATGGGGTGGTGAAACAAATCTGCCTGGCCCAATAAAATCATGTACTAATCTGTGCTTCTTGGCTTTTCGATGAAATATGTACTCCCTACTTTCTGGTAGGAAGAATTCAAGAATGTAGGCATTTTTTTCTTTATCCCTCAGCTCCTCAGGTGGTTCGGATAACTCTATTTGCATATCATCATCCCAGAACAATGTGAACAAATGGTTGGAGTGAGTACCAACAGCCTCAACAATAATGACACTAGATCCAACAAAATATGTATCATCAATGTCCTTGGTTAAATCTAGTATCTTTTCTACCACATCAGCATCCTCTGATTTTAGTTCTAACCTAGGTAGTTCTTCAATAGATGGCTCGGCCGGTGGGTTCTCTCTTTCCTCAACATATAGTGAATCAAAATCGAGAGCCTGTTTCCATACCTCTTTTTCCTCAAGTGCTAACACCCAATCTGCTAGTTCTTCACCGTTCATATCATCCAGCTTTATGAAACATTCATCTAAAGGGTCCCCAACAGTCAGGAAAGCATTATCTTTTTCTGGGATCACATTCACAGCATCAATAAGAGAGCAGTTGGCGAACGCACTAGGTCGCCTCATAGACTTCTGCACGTTGAAAGTGATTTCTTCATCGTTGAGCCTCATCTTAAGTTCACCAGTCTCACAATCAATAAGAGCTCTGCCTGTGGCCAAAAATGGCCTTCCCAAGATTATGGGAATTTCCTCATCTACCTTGCAGTCTAATATCATAAAATCAGCAGGAAATACAAACTTCCCCACTTGCACCAAGACCATCATCCAGAATACCCGACGGTCTCTTCACCATCCTATCAGCAAGTTGCAGCAGCATGGAGGTGGGTCTGGCTCTACCTATCCCCAGTCTTTTATATATGGCCAGCGGCATCAGACTAATACTCGCCCCTAAGTCACATAAAGATTTGGTGAAAGTTAAGTTGCCTATAGTACACGGAATTGTAATGCTCCCTGGGTCAGACAACTTTTCGGCAATAGGATGTGTCACCACCGCACTACAAGTCTGAGTAAGGGTGACAATAGCTAGATCTTGGAAGTCAACTTTTCTGGACATCAATTCCTTCATCATTTTAGCATACCCAGGCATTTCTTTCAATGCATCAATCAATGGAATATTTACCTGTATCTGCTTTAGCATGTCCAAAAACTTCTTGTACTGTTCATCCTTTTGGTATTTAGCTAGCTTTCGAGGGAATGGAGCTGATGGTCTCTTTTTTCCAGTGATTTGAGACTTTTCTTTCTCAGCCACCACCTCAACTACCGGCTTCTGACTCATCTCCACTTCTTTTTCAGTCTCACTCTGTGCTCTGGGTTCTTTTTCACCAGGTTGCACTGTTGCCTTTGTCAAGTTTGTTGAATCATCAAATTCAGTCAGCATGGGTACCAGTGTCTCGGTCTGCCTGATTTCATGAGCTCTTTCCAGTTCCAAATTTAATTCTCTACCACTGCGAAGAGTCACTGCCATCAGCTGCCTTGGGCCCTGGTCCACAGGATTTACCTGAGTATCTGCAGGTAAAGTTCCAGGAGGACGACTGTTTACTGCCATAGATATCTGGCCCAACTGTATTTTTATATTTTAATAGTTGCATCATGTACATCTACTCTTTCACTGATTTTGGAATTTGACCCAATTACCTGCTACATCATAGCTTCTAACCTGGCAAACCCATCTTCTTGCCTTCCCCCTTGTTGTTGCTGAGGAGGGTAGTATGATAGTTGCTGATTCTGATGGGTATAAACTTGTGGCCTCTGATACGGTGCTGCATTACCTTGTGGTCCCCTGGCACCCATATTTCCACTATTCTGTTGTTGGTGAGGTGGCCTACATGGTTGAACTTGCTGACCCCAGTTCTGCCCCCTTGTCTCTGGCTTCCATAATTCGACACATAATTCATATTTTCTTGATAAGGAGGGTGATGAATTCTGTATTCCAGTGATTACCAAGTGGTTGACTAATGCAAGAAGTGCATAAGCCCCCATTGTTGTGTCCACGATGTGTACTTGCTGTTTTTGTCCCGATTTTTCCACCTTCTTAGTAAGTATACTCATTTTTGTTATCAAGGTGACCACGTTCTCTGCAATGGTATTAGATGGATCGAATGACACTGAATGAACTACATGAGTAATGGGTGCGTGCCTTGTTTTCCATCCTAAATTCTGTGCCATTTTGTCAAGTAAGATTTGACTCTCTCTCCAAGTTTTGCTCAGGAATGCTCCACCAGCCGAAGCATCAACATTTTTTTTCACAGTATCAGCTAAACCCATGTAGAAACGCTGCCCAACATTTGCTATGGAATACTATGATGTGGACAGATAACCAGCATCCCCTTAAATCGTTCCCATGTCTCTTGCAGTGTTTCAACTGGTTTCTGTCTGAAGCTCAAGATTTCATCAATTTGTTGAGCAGTCTTGTTGGGTGGATGAAACTTGTTCACAAATTGTTTGACTAACTCCTCCCATGTGGTAATGGAATTGATGGGGAGTGAGTTAAGCCAAGTTTGGACAACATCAGTCACTGAGAATGGAAACAACAATAGTTTTATTGCCTCCTGAGTAACGTTAGGCTTCCTCTGTGTTTTGCAGATTGATAGGAAGTTTTTCAAGTGCTGCTGGGGGTCTCCAATGTATGACCCTGAGAATAGCCCTTTGTTCTGTAATAGGTGTAGCATATTATTTGTTATCTGAAAGGACTCGGCCTGTATCTGAGGGACCAGTATTTCCGTGGCCAAATTCTCAGCTGTGGGTTGTGCCCAGTCATATAAAGGAGCCTCTGCCCCTATTTGAGCGACTGGGTCTACCACATCATCCCCATGATTATTCCGGTTATGTGCATCTTCCATGTCGGTTTCAATTTGTACAATTTGTGGTTGATGTTTGCTTTTCCGATTTGTCAGGTTTATGGCCCTGAAAACTTTCTCAGGGTCTGATAAGGCTTCAATTACTTCACCAGTCCTCGATGAGTTTCTAGGCATGCACATGCAACACGTTAGCAAACGTTAAACTTTCAATGTGAAAACGAAAATTTGAAGACAATTACCTATATTTCAGAATTTTGTATTTCTTCCAACTCAATTGATAATACCGTTAATTCCCCGACAACGGTGCCAAAATTTGATCATGCTCAACTATGTCTAATAAAAGACTAAACGGGTGTTGCAAATGTAATCCAAGGTATTATGCCCAGAGTCGATCCCACAGGGAATTTACGTATCAGTCAACTCTTTAGAATACGCAACTATTACTCAACCAATTTTCTCAAGACTTTTTAACATAAATTGGTGATGTTTTACTAATTTTACTGACAATAATAATAACTAGCAATTACTAACAATGTGTTGTATACAATGATGATAAAGGTCTAAGGTTATGGTTTCCCCTGTTGGTGAACTTACTTCTCGGATACTTCTTATAGTTTGATTAGTTGTCTCTATCAATCATGAACACTCTATCTACCATAAATCTCTCTCAAGTAATTATGATAATTTACTAGACGCACTCTCTCAAGTTACGCTAGCTAGATTGCATTACAGTTCACTTTAGATTGCACCCGAGGTATCGTTATCTCTAATCCAACCTCTAAACCCTCGGTTATGACTTTCGTCTATACTCTGGGAGTGGTGTTGTTCAAACAATTACCTAAATATGCACTCTCTCTCAAGTAGATACACACTAATTAGGCACAACTAATTGATGGCCATTCAATTAGCTACAATAAGAACATAGTTGAACAAATAGAGATTAATAAACCAAACAAAACTATGTTAATAACACAAGAATTTTATCCCCAACGGGTTCTACCAAAACCCTAGATTAAAGAAGTTATCTAGACATGTTCATAAGAAGCAAACTCAAAATAACTTGCATAATTGAACTACAAAGTAATGAATAAAAAATGTAAAAATCAATGTTTTGTCACTTCGATGGTTTTCTCTCTCTGAATCCTTTTAATCCTTCAAATCCCCCTTCAAGTTGTGTTTACGGGGTCTATTTATATGTTTAGGACGAATCCTAAACGTGTAGGAGACTTCTATTCCAACCGGGAAGCACTTAAACTCGTCAAAACTCGGAATTGACGGAACTTGGGACCTAGCGTTTGGGCCCTAACGCCTGGCTAATGCCAGGCTAAGGCTGGCGTTTCAGCTCTAACGCCTGGCTAACGCCAGGCAGGGTCAGGTGTTTCAGCTCTAACGCCAGGCAGGGTCAGGCATTTGGGCTCTGGCGCCCGGCTATAGCCCGGTGCACTCCTCCTCGCCTCTTGAGCGTATTTTCGATGTATTTGCATCCATTTAGCTCGGTTTAAAATAGACTCTATTATGCACATAAAAAGTGTATTTTTATCATTAATGCACATGAAATGTAAGGCATATAACATGTTAAACCATGAATTCTAGCCTCGCATCAGTCTGCAACATTTCGAAGATCACCCTCAAACTGATCCCGTCTCCATCAACGTTTTGTGTATTTTGAGCCGCTGATCGAGCTCCACCACAGTCGCCATTTTTGGGGTTAGTAGGCAGGTTTGTATCGATATCCACATGTGAATTAGTGTCAATTGGGCCTGCGACTGGAATTTTGATGGGATCAGCATGCGGTACCTCGTTACCGGGCTCTATGTTGTTATTTTCACCATGATGACCGTACTCGTTGTCAACATGTAGGGTGATGATTGAGAGTATGAAATTTTGTGTTTTAACCTAAAATCAGAGTCACTTCAAAGAGCAAGTGTAAAGTAGTGTGTGTTATGGAGAGTTTTGTACCAAATAACCACTATTATCCTTAGCCCCACCGTAGGTGCCAGACAGTTTACCCTCAAAATCGGATAACAATAAAATTTGTAAGTGGCTTTAAGGATACGTGATCTAACTTGATACAAAACGATAAATCAAATTGAAATTGAAATAAGTAATGGAAAAGTAAATGCAAACGACCCAAGTTGAATAGTCTTAGACTTGTAAGGTTAGCCACCCTCGAGCCAAACGTGCTTTGATCGATATCAGGACAAAATAATAACTTAAAGAGCAAGAGCTTAAAGAAAAATAATAATAATGTATTACTTTGGGATGCGTGTTACAACGTGTTGAATAAATTATCACACCCCCCTTTATATAGTAGAGGAGTCATGCTTTAGGTACAATTCTATAAAAGGTAAACATCCCTTTCATTTTCTGATTGCCGGTTCTTTTCTTATATGCGCCGAGATTCCCACCGTAATATCCGACCAGTCATGCATATTTCGGTCTTCTGTTATTCTAACAATATTTATTTGAGGTCGATCAGGGATAAGGTCGACACTGGGATTACGGACTCAATATTCTCGAAGGCAGGCATTTTGACCCCGGATTCTAACTCAGTGAGATTCGAGCTCTACCTTCAGTCCTTGCCGTCAGGTTCCGCGCTCGTCCTTTTGTGTCGTAGGTGAAATCGATTTCCACCATATAAAACATACTTATTAACTATGAACAATGGCACAATCAAATACTAAATTGGTCCACCGTGTCTTAATCTTTAATAAATTATGATCAACTATATGAATCATCTTTATCGCATTACATTTTAATCAAACACATATGCTTCGAAACTATATATTCCGATTTTCTTTCATGATAAATAAAAATGCTTTTCTATATTTCATATTTTCCCAGCCATGAACATTATGTAACGACCCGACCGGTCGTTTTGAGCTCTAGCGCGTCGTTTGGTGGTTTAAGGCCATGTGCAACTTCATTTCAGGTATTATAATTTGTAGGCGTGGTCATAACTGAATTTCGGGAAGTTCAGAGTCGAATTGGAAGGAAAGTTCTCGTTTCAAAAGCCTTAAGTTGGAAGAATTGACTAAGATTGGATTTTTGAGTAAAAAATCTCAGAGTCAGGATTTGAAGGTTCTAGCAGGTTCGTATGATGATTTTTCGGACATTGGCATGTTCGGATCGGGTTTTGGATGACCCGGGAGCATTTCAGCGCATATTGTGGAAGTTAGTATTTTGGAAGAAATTTCATAAGTATGGATGGAAGTGCATTTCAGTGTTATTGATGTCCGTTTGGGATTCCGAGTTAGGGAATGGCTTCGTATGGTGATTCTGGTGGTACGAGCCCGATCGGAAGTGAATTCGGATGTCTGTAAGTCATTTTGGAGTTATTTGGATAAAGTTAGAAATTTGAAGGTTTTAAGATGTCCGACCAGAAGTGGAAACTTTGATATAGGGGTCGATCAGACGTGATTTGATAAGTTTCGGCATTGAATGTAGAAGTTTGAAATTTCAAAGTTTATAAAGATTGAATTGTGATGCGATCCATTGTTTCGATGTTGTTTGATGTGATTTGAGGCCTCGAGCAGGTTTGCATTATGTTTTGGAATAGGTTGGTGTGATTGGACGGGGTCCCGAGGGGCCTCGAGTGCATTCCGGGAGGTTAACGGATTGAATTTTGAATTTGAGAAAAAACTGAGATTGTTGGTGTCTGGTGTGCCTGCACCTGTGAGGTTTTGGCCACAGATGCGGAGCCGCAGAAGCGGATGTTGCTGGGCTTGGCTGGGGGCGTTGGTGTGGCGCAGGTGCGGCGCATCTCCCGCACAAGCGAGACCGCAGGAGCGGTCCAGGCTCCACAGATGCGGGCGTGGTCGACTTAGCTGGGGACCTCACTTGCGATGGAATTTCCACAGTTGCGGAGCTGCAAATGAGGCTGGTAGACCGCAGGTGCAAAAAACCGGGCTGGGCAGTGGTTATTTTAAGACAGGATTTGGCCATTTCTTTTCATTTTTCTCTTGGTTGGGCTACTTTTGGAGAGCTTCAAGTGGGGATTTTCATCATCTATGTCAAGGTAAGTTGCTTCTACTCATTTCAAGTTTAATACAAGATTTGTATATAGATTTGGTAATGGAATTTAGTAGAAATTTGGGATTTTGAAGAAAGACCTAGAATGTGTATTTTTGGACTTTGACCACGAATTTGGGCATGGAATTTAGAGAAAATTATATATTTGAGTTCGTCAAGTTATAAGTAATCTTTATCTTCGAAAATTTTTTGATATCCGGGCACGTGGACCCAAGGGTGATTTTATCAACTTTCCGAGCGGAGTTGGGAATTTATATAAATTGAATTGATATAAGTATTAGAATAAATTTCATTGGTTTTCTCGTTATTTGGATAGTTTTGGGCGTGGTGCATCAATGTGAGTTGTCGGAAGGGCTTGGAGGCCGGTTATGAATCTTCAGAGCGAGGTAAGTCTCCTTTCTAACCTTGTAAGGGGGAATTGTCCCCGTAACTGAAATAATCAATCATGTGCTACTATTTGTGGGGGCTACGTACGAACGAGGTGACGAGAGTCCGTGCGTAGCTACTATTATGCTTATGTTCGGGTAGTCTAGGACCCAAAAGCATGTTTTATTTGTCGTACTTGTAACTTTGCTGATAAATTTAAAAATGTTTAAACCTTATCGAACTTGGCAAATGAATTTAGAAAAGATTTAAATACTATCTTTGTGACCATTAAAGGAGAATTGTCATTTTCTTGGGCAACTGTTTTCCTGATATAGTCGGGGTGGACTGTTTGAATGTGTATGCTTATGTGTGACCACTTCGCAATTTATATTCCGCGAGCAGGGTAATTTCTTCCACTACTCTCATGGAGCGGGCTGTACGCCACGATATGTTAATAGATGTATCTATGGTTCGCGTCGTTCGACCTTTCGGCAGTGCACAATTTACATTTATGTTTGTTCGGGCCGTTCGACCCTCGGCATTTCTTGCGCATGATATTTGATGGGTATTATCTGTTATTTGAACTATTTACTTGCCTTGAGATGTAGGTTTTTAACCGATATGATGGAGACTGAAATTTAAATATGAAAGAAGTTGTCCCTTCCTGTTGTTATTTGTTACTTTATTATGACATCCATGCTTAGTGTCATATTTAATTATAGTAATTTAACCTCTAGTAAGCGTCAAAGTCGACCTCTCTTCACTACCTTTTCGAGGTTAGTCGGGATACTTTTTGAGTACGCGTTGTTTTGTACTCATACTACATTTGCTGTGCATTTTTGTTGCATAGGATCAGGTATGCCTAATGGCCTAGTTTGGCGCATCGGCATGGTTGATACGGAGACTTAGGTGAGCTGCACTCCTCGAGACGACCGCATCTAGCAGAGTCCTCTTCTGAGTACTGTGTTGTATTTTCTCTTCCGTCCAATTTGTATTCCGGACGGTTATTGTATTATATTCTTTCCTAGAAATAGGTCATGCACTTGTGACACCGGGTTCTGAGATAACTTTGAGTTGTATTCATTGTTTAAACTTGTTAGGGACATTGTTGTTTACTCACTGGAAGTTCATCAATTATTATTTAATGTAATGAATAGGAATGATTTCGAGAGTATTAAAATAAACAATTTATGAACTTCTTAGTGTTTGCTTGCCTGACAGTGGTGTCCGGCGCCATCACGACTCTTATTGCATTTGGTTCGTGACAACGTGGTATCATAGCACTAGGTTCCCTTAGGTCTCACGAGTCATGAGCAAGTCTAGTGGAGTCTTGCGGATCGGTATGGAGATGTCCATACTTGTCTTCGAGAGGCTACAGGGTTGTTAGGAGTACTTCCCTTCTTGATTCCTCATCGTGCAGTTTGATCCTTTTGAGGCTTATGCCTATGTTTCTTTCCTACCCAATCTTACGTGACGCGAAGCGCTTTTAAAATCGAGAATTCGAGGAATTGTAATGGTACCACAAATATGGTGCGTGATGGTTTTCCATGCGTAGTTGGTTGGGTCCATTGTCATTGTTCTGCGGGAGGATATTATGTTGTTTCAGCTCAGTAATTGTGTTTCTGAGAGCTTTGAGGCTATGCTCAGGTTGTTATGATGCTTATGATTGGTTATCACACGGTACTGATATGATGATAGGATGCTTGCCCATAAGTCAGGGAAATGAATGACTTGATAGGAGTTCTACTCGGAGCGTGGTTCCGAGATCTCAGTATTTTATTTCCGGTGGAGGAAAGACAATTGGACTATAAACAATTAGGCTCGGATTGATAGAGTAATGAGACTGGGTGTTTCCAAGTGAGGTAGAATCTTCATCTGTGATGTGGCATTTTCGTCTTTGATTGAATATGATGTGTTAAGTTTGCCGGTGCTATGGTTTTCGGTTGCATTGGGTCAGAGTAATGTGAAGTAGTATTAAAGAAATGACTATCAGAGATCATGGAGTGTGGTAGTTCAAGATTGAATAAGCATTTCTAATGCAGGTGGCCCAAGGAAGGTGATTTTCAGAGAGTGTTGAGGTTATGGCAGTCTGCTGGTTTAGGTGCTACAGAGAATGATATTTATTTGAGGTAACAACTGGGCACCATACGATGAGGAAAGACATGTGGTAAGTGTCAGGAAATCATTAAATTTTTAGAAGGCCAGGTCTAAGAAGCGGAAGTCCGAGTAGTTGCTTAAAGGGGTGAGTCTGACCATAGTGGGAGAGTGGCCGCGTAGCATATGAGTTATGTGGTAAGATAGTTGTGCATCTTGAGGATAAGTTGTGAGTGATTTGATAATTTTAGTGGACGGTGATTGGGTCCACATGCTTAAATTGAAATGTTGGCTACTACGACAGAGGATGAGATGCAGCGGGAAAGAGTTTCTTGGTATGAAGAAGGATGCAATACAACTTTGAATTGGAAGACATTGTCGCGCATTTAGTAGATGTCCATGAGGAGTGGACAGACCGGTAAAGTTGGTAAATGAGAACGGGTGTAGGATGGGGTATTGATGTCGTAGATATTGTGCAGTACATCATCATTGGAAGGTGTCAGTTGGTAATTTTCGCAGGTGGGTTATCTACTGTGAGCTGGTCAGTGGTTGCGTGGCTGGCGGAGTTTTTGTGAGGGATTTATTTCCTATTCAACAAGAGGTTGGATATGAGAATGTGGTTAATGACTCAGAGTGTTTGTGAAATGCTAATGGAAAGATTTCAAGGAATTTGGCGAGTTGGTTATGCGGGATCATGTCAACAATGAAGGAAGATTCTTGGTGATTTTCAGATTGGGGTAATAGCGGCTTCAGGTTAAGTGGGAGAGTCCCACCGCCTACGATTGGGTTGTATAGTATCTACTGGTGAAATTCTGGTTATCGGCATAATGGTGGGTTAATGTAGCCAAGGGAAGAGGGAATAAGTTATAATTTAAGCCAAGGAATTCTTAGGGAGTGCTATAATTGACCTTATTGACTTGTGTTCGGACTTTGGGAAGATTCAGGATCAATGCTTAGTACAGAGGTAATTGGTAAGGGAAGTGATTCAGTCGGGTGCTTATTCAAGATGGGTGTTCAGGTACCAGCGAAGCCGTGGAGTTGATTATATTCGGGACCAAGCCAGAGTGGTTGACTCTCAATAGCGGTCCTAGTAGATTCAAAGGTTAGAATGTGGTGTCTAAGGATTTCAAGCCCACGATATGGTTAAGAATCGAGCTTTCGCAGCAGAATTTTGAGGAAGAAAATATGGGTGGAGCATTCTATGTTATCTTTGGCGTGCAGAGTAGCATTTGAAGGAAAAAGGAGGAGATGAATTCGAGTTCGTAGGAGGGTTATCGGAATAGGTATACCGGTCGAAGATGCGAATACGCGTACAAGGAGGGCATGAGACAGTTCATAGGTTTTGGGATAATACGGTCTTGTGGAATGGGGTCACTCAGGATGAGTGTGAATTGAGTTGTTATGAGTTGACTGGAGTTGTCATTAGTTCTAATTCAAGTTAAGGATAAAGTAGAAGAAGTTAGATTGGTTAGCCGTGGTTGAAATGGCATATTGATAGCAGTGATCAATTTCTTCAGCGTGATCAGGTTATGCATGTGATTTGTGACGGTACGTGTGGGGTTTGACGGCCGTCGTAATCGATTTTATTTGGAAATATCCAAGTATTTTTGGCCTGTTATGTGTAGGCGTATTTCGGAAGGATTATGGTGGTATAGACTATTCCTTGAGGATTTTCCTATTTTGTGATTATGAGAATTCACTCGTGTTGTCATGGTTCTATTGAAGAGAGTTAAGTAAAAGGTTTCTATATGATGAAGTGTTCACCCTACTAGCAGTTCAGGAGTTATGACGAGATTCATGTGTGATTTCATATTGGAACGTTAGGTGCGGTGAACAAAATGAAATTTGGAAGTAAGGATCAAGGTTGCGGTTCAGTGTTGACAAGGATGTCATGGGCTTGGATGAGCAAGGAAAGGGATTTGGATGCTTGGAGTAAGCAGGTATCGTCTTCAGCGTTACCTGAGATCGGTGGTGGTATAAGAGGCTTTGTGTTCTGGTTGCAGGTTTCTTGGTTGGCTTTACAACATTAGTGTGATCGGTGGTGTGGAGGTGCAGACTTATTACCTGGTGTGGAAGAGCGTGGGAGCGTGACCACGGGAAGATCGTATGAGTGTGACATGAAGTCACTTAATTGATTGAAGGTTTGAACCAAGTATGAGGGATGTGGTAAGATGGCTTGTTTGAGAGTTTATGCCTGGAGGGCGCTCGGTTCATTTGGTTGGGGACGTAGGGGTTTTACTTCGGCTATGATGGTTGTTCTTGTGTTTTATAAGAAAAAGTGGGTTATTATGGACCCAGGTAAGGCTATTAGCCTAGTTCGGTGCGAGCGGAATCAACTTGAGGTATGTGGAGGGATTTAAATATGATTATGGGCTCCATATGAGTCAGATGTGTTCATTTCGGTATAGCGCTTCTCATGGAGAGGTATTAGAACATCATATGCTATTCCATCTTCGTTCATTTAAGGTAATATTCTGTTGTGCCGTGTGAGCAAGATAGCCCTTGAGATTCAGAGCATATATATCGCACCTCAGTTGTGCTTGAGTTTTGTAGCGTATGGCTCTATCAGTCTCCCTAGGATTGTATTATGCACTTAGAGTGCTTGTGAACGATATTCGATATTTTGTGGTAATGAGCAATTTAGCTCGGTGTGTATCTCCTTACGTGAATTTATGTGTGGATCGAGTGGCATGCTGCCATGGTTATGTTATTTGGATCGGGTGGAACGCCACCACGGGCATGTTATTTGGATCGGGTTGTGAACCGCAACAATGTGATGATGAGTACGGTTCCCTATATCTATTTTCTTGTGTTTTGCTTCCTATTTTCTAAGGAAGGTCCATATTAGTTGCGTGAGTTTAGTAGTCCATTCCTGAGTCATTTCTTTATGTATGATGTTCGAGTTATGGCCTATTAGCGCATTGTGGCATCATGTGAGACTGTTGGTGATGTCTGGGGTGATTTGTTGTCTGAGCAGTTCATACTGCGTGAGATGAGATTATTCGATCAGGGATCAGTGCGATAAGATTATGTGAAGTATATTAAAGAACAAATACCATTATTTGGTTCGTGATGAGGTGATGATTCTAGTCAAAAGGAGAGATTCAATGATTTGTTGACTCTGCAGTTGGTTATAAATTTCTACACGTCTCCTCCGTTGTGGTGGTATCGTAAGCGTTATAGCAAGACCTATATATAAGTCATGAGGTGCATTGGGAGCATCAGATTCGTGGAATTTTGGCTATTAAGATCAGGGAGTGTCATTATGGTTAGATGACGAATTATGCGGTGTATGGTGCTAATTCAGTGGAGGCGTGCAATCATATTTTGGTACCTACTGTAGTGATTAATTTGGTGTTCATATATTAGAAATAGGCCTGGCAGAGGATTTCGGGTGTTGGAACTGGGTTCTGAGCTTATTGTATGGATAAGAGAAGATATCTTCAGATTTGATCGCTAATACACTCAGCTGAGTGGTGGAAACACAGGTAAGTGCACGAAGTGTTAAACGGTGATTTCAGATAACTCCGGAGTAGTTCTTGGCACGTTTGAGGACGCACATATGTTTAAGTGGGAGAGAATGTAACGAACCGACCGGTCGTTTTAAGCTCTAGCGCATCGTTTGGCAATTTAAGTCCATGGGCAGCTTCATTTCAGGTATTATGAACTGTAGGCGTGGTCAAAACTAAATTTCGGGAAGTTCAGAGTCGAATTGGAAGAAAAGTTCTCGTTTTGAAATCCTTAAATTTGAAGAATTGACTGTGATTGGATTTTTGAGTAAACGATCTCAAAGTCAGGATTTGAAGGTTCCAGCAGGTTGGTATGATGATCTGGGACTTGGGCTTATGTTCGGATCGTGTTTTGGATGACCCGGGAGCGTTTCGGCCCATATTGGGGAAGTTAATATTTTGGAAGAAATTTCATAAGACTGGGTGGAAGTGCATTTCAGTGTTATTGATGTCTGTTTGGGTTCCGAGTCAAGTAATGGCTTCGTATGGTGATTCTGGTGGTAGGAGCGCGATCAGAAGTGAATTCGGAGGTCTGTAGGTCATTTGGCTAAAGTTAGAAATTTGAAGGTTTTCAGAAGTCCGACCGGAAGTGGAAACTTTGATATCGGGGCCAGATTCTGATTCCAAAAGTTGGAACATGTCCATAATGTTGAATGTGACTTGGGTGAAAAACTTGGGGTCAATCGGACGTGAGTTGATAGGTTTCAGCATCGAATGTAGAAGTTTGAAATTTCAAAGTTCATAAAGATTGAATTGTGATGGGATCCATTGTTTCGATGTTGTTTGATGTGATTTGAGGCCTCAAGCAGGTCCGCGTTATGTTTTGGAAGAGGTTGGTGTGATTGGACGGGGTCCCGGGGGCCTCGGATGGATTCCGGGAGGTTAACAAATTGAATTTTGAATTTGAGAAGAAACTGAGGTTGCTGGTGTCTGGTGTGACCGCACCTGTGAGGTTTTGGCCGCAGGTACGGAGCCGCAGGTACGGAGCCGCAGGTGCGGCCTTGGGGTCGGAGAAGCGGATGTGGCTGGGCTTGGCTGGGGGCGCAGGTGCGGCGCATCTCCCGCAGAAGCTAGACCGCAGGAGCGGTCCGGGCTCCGCAGATGCGAGCGTGGTCGAGTTAGCTGGGGACCGCACCTGTGATGGAATTTCCACTGGTGCGGAGCCGCAGATGCGGCAGGTGGACCGCAGGTGCGAAAAAGCGGGCTGGACAGTGTGTTATTTTAAGACGGGATTTGGCCATTTCTTTTCATTTTTCTCTTGGTTGGGCAATTTTTGGAGAGCTTCAAGTGGGGATATTCGTCATCTATGACAAGGTAAGTTGTTTCTACTCATTTCAAGTTAAATACAAGAGTCGTATATAGATTTGGTAATGGAAATTAGTAGAAATTTGGGATTTTGAAGAAAGACCTAGAATGTGTATTTTTGGACTTTGATCATGAATTTGGGCATGGAATTTAGAGAAAATTATATATTTGAGTTCTTCAAGTTATGGGTAATCTTCACGTGGTCCCAAGGGTGATTTTATCGACTTTCCGAGCGGAGTTGGAAATTTATATAAATTGAATTGACATAAGTATTAGAGTATATTTTCATTGGTTTGCCCGTTATTTGGATAGTTCTGGGCGTGGTGCATCAATGTGAGTCGTCGGAAGGGCTTGGAGGCCGGTTATGAATCTTCGGAGCAAGGTAAGTCTCCTTTCTAACCTTGTAAGGAAGAATTGTCCCCATAGGTGAAATAATCAATCATGTACTACTATTTGTGGGGGCTACGTACGCACGAGGTGACGAGAGTCTATGTGTATATACTATCATGCTTATGTCCGGGTAGTCTAGGACCCAAAATCATGTTTTATTTGCTGTACTTGTAACTTTACGGATAAATTTAAAAATGTTTAAACCTTATCAAACTTGGAAAATGAATTTCTAGATTAGATTTAAATACTATCTTTGTGACCATTAAAAGAGAAATTGTCATTTTCTTGGGTAATTGTTTTCCCCGTATAGTCGGGGTGGACTGTTTGAATGTGTATGCTTATGTGTGACCGCTTTGCCATTTATATTCCACCAGCGGGGTGAGTTCTTCCACTAATCTCATGGGAGCGGGCTGTACGCCACGGCAGGTTAATAGATGCATCTATGGTTCACGCCGTTCGACCCTTCGGTAGTGCACAATTTACATTTATGTTAGTTTGGGCCGTTCGACCCTCGGCATTTCTTGCGCATGATATTTGCTGGGTACTATCTGTGATTTGAACTGTTTAATTTCCTTGAGATATAAGTTGTTAACCGATAGGATGGAAACTGAAATTTAAATATGAAAGAAGTTGTCCCTTCCTGTTGTTATGTGTTATTTTATTATGACATCCATGCTTAGTGTCATATTTAATTATAGTAATTTGACCTCTAGTAAGTGTCAAAGTCGGCCTCTCGTCACTACCTCTTCGAGATTAGGAGGGATACTTACTGAGTACGCGTTATTTTATACTCATACTACACTTGCTGTGTATTCTTGTTGCACAGACTCAGGTACGTCTAGTGGCCTAGTTTGGCGCAGCGACATGGTTGATACGTAGACTTAGGTGAGCTGCACTCTTCGAGACGACCGCAGCCAACAGAGTCCCCTTCTGAGTACTGTATTGTATTTTCTATACTGTCCAATTTGTATTCTGGACGGTTATTATATTATATTGTTTCCTAGAAATAGCTCATGCACTTGTGACACCGGGTTCTGGGATAACTTTGAGATTTATTCATTGTTTAAATTTGTTAGGGACATTGTTGTTTACTCAGTGGAAGTTCGTCAATTATTATTTAATGTAATGAAAAGGAATGGTTTTGAGAGTATTCAAATAAAGAATTAATTAACTTCTTAGTACTGGCTTTCCTGATAGTGGTGTCTGGCGCCATCACGACTCTTATTGGATTTGAGTCGTGACACATTACATCTCTAAAAAAACGAAAGAGAAAACTTGAAAATCTTTTCTTAGTGTAAGACTGAATCGAACTCGCAACTAAAGAGGCTAGGTACCATGATTTCACCTGCCACTTAACCATGCACCGATCACTCATTATATTAACAAACTTGACATGCATAACTCCTGGTTACCATACGCCATATATTCCTACAAAAAACTATTAGGTGATAATCGTTAACTCGGGACGTTAGCCCATGCCTATATAACGCATTGGATGCGTGCTTATTTATATTCTTTTTTTTTTCCACATTATGAGTACTCTTTTGCTAATTTTTCAGCCATTTTAGTTTCAGATTCCTTGGAGAGAGATTTAGGCCTCATTTAATTTTTTAAGATTAAGACGTCTGAATTTGAATGCATGTCTTAATATCAAGATATGTATTAAGATTAAGATATCTGAATCTGAATAGACATTTGAATATTAAGATGTATTTTAAGATTTGAATACTAAATGAGACTGTTTATTTTTTAAACATCTGAATATATAGAACTTATCTTATTAAAAAACTAATAAACAAAAATTCAAATATAATACAAATTCACTAATAAAAAATCAGGTTTTAGCGACGGACAAATTCTTTAGCTAACCAAAAAATCCTTCGCTAATCTCATTTAGTGACAGATTAGCAACGGATTATCAAGAAACTCTGCAAGCTACGAGCGTTTTAGCGACAAACTAGCGAGGACGTTCGTAGCTAATTCTAATTTTTGTAGTGAATAATCTAATATATATAGGGCTAACGAAGGTGCTTGCGAGTGCAGAATAGAGGTTGTGGTTGGTGGTGATTTTGGTTGATAATGGTGGTTCTGGGTAGTAGCTACCGGTGATTGGTAGCGAAGGCGATTATGGTTGAGGATGGTGGTGGTGGGTGGTGATAGTAAATAATGGTGGGTGATGATGGTAGTTGTGATTGAAGAAGCGTAGGTGGTGGTAGTTTATAATGGTGGGTGGTGCCGGCTATGGTTATTGATGGTGATGGGGTGGTTGGTGGAGGTAGTTGAGGTGATTGAGTGTGTGGTTATGGTTGAGGATGATGGTGGTGGGGGTGGTGTGTGCTAGTGAGGGTGGTGCGTGGTGGTAGCAGTGGCGGCTATGGTTGAGGATGGTAGTGGTAGTTGATAATGGTCGGTGGTAGCGGCAATTAGTAATAAATGTGGATGATAGCATCTTAATGAAATTATGTCTTTGTTATAGTTTTTAATCATACATATCTATTAAGACCCATTAAGTGGTTGTGAAGTAAAAAAATAAACACACTGAATGATTATGATTCAGACTTTAAAAATAAATGCACTTAATGTCTGAGATCTGAATGATTAAGATTCAAACTTCCATTAAGTGCAAAAAAAAAAGATGAGGCCTTAATTCCATTGGGTTTACAAGGAGTGACTACGTGCTAACTGAGTGATTTGCAGGCATACCCTATATAGCATCCACCTTTTAACCTGTACCTTATTTTTAAAAATTATTGATTTGGTAGCCAGCTGACAAAAAATTCGTAATAATATGACCATTCTACCCCTAACAAAACATATAAAAGATGCATCACGCACAGAACACTTCACGATTCTCCTTTGTCACTCCGTCTCTCCTAAGATCTCCTCTTGCAAACCAGAGATTTGAACCAGACGCAAATTCCAAAATTTAAAATTACAAAAAAATCGTAAGTATTGCAATTCATCTTCAGAATTTTTGATATATGTTTCTATAATTATTTTCGTAATTCACACTAGGATGAACTTGTTTCACGTTGAATTCTAGAGTGAAGTAGAAGATTCTTCACGTTAAACCTAATTTAAATGTCAAAGCTAAAAATTCAAATATGCTGAAGTTTTGTACTGCGTTTTTACATAATTCGTTAAAACTTCACACCAAAAATGCTTAACTATGTGTCTTGCATTCTAAACAAGCTGAAGTTCTTTAGTTCATTGCTAAGACTTCGGCACTAAAATATGCTTAAGTTATGTCCTGCGTCCTATAGTTTTGTCATGAGTTTTTCCGAAAACTTCAGCATAAATGGTGAAGTTGTTTAGTTCATTTTTAAAAACTTCAGAAAAATCGAGCTTAAGTTTTCCTCCTGCACTATGTAATTTTATTATGATTTTTTGCTAAAACTTCTTACCAAAATATGCTGAAGTTTTCTCCTAGATACAATAGTCTTTTCATGAGATTTTTCAAAAACTTCAGCAGAAGATGCTGAAGTTTTTTAGTTCATTTGAAAATACTTCAGCACTTAATATGCTGAAGTTTTCTCCTGGATACAATATTTTTGTCATGAGCTTTTTCAAAAATTTCAGCAGAAGATGCTGAAGCTTTTTAGTTCATTTAATAATACTACAGCACTTAATATGCTGAAGTTTTTCTCCTGCATGCTGAAATTAAATATAGTTTGTGCTTAACTTTTGTCCTGCATTAATCAAGTTTTTCATGAGCTTTTTTCTCTAGTACATTTTCTCAAACTTCAGCTTTTTTTCATAATTAAATTATGTTGTTCAATTTCCTAATAAATGACACTTAACTTGCTTCTCTTGGATCTTCGACTTGCGTTTTTATTACTTTCAATGGGAGGTGTACTATTGATTTCAAATACTTGGATCATGATACAAAACTTGTTCTGCTTAATAAACAAGTATCATTCAATTCTTTCTTGAAGAAAATTAGTGAAGTTACAAATATTGATTCAAGCAGATATTCAATAAAGGTATGGTTTGATATCAAACTAAATACAAGCAAAGGTATGCTTGTAACTTCAAATGAAGAACTCAGTACATGTATACATTTGCTAACAACTGATTCAACCTACAAGGATTGTCATTTTGTCGTCGAAAAAATACAACATATTTCTGACAGTATAGGTGCTTCAGAATCTGCAACAATCAACCAATCTCTTGATATTATAGCTGCTTCAGAATAATTTGTTGATTATCAACATGAACTAGGCAGCCAATGGTGGAAGTAGACAATGACCAACAACCTTCTAACTTTACAGCTGCTTCAGAATATAGAATGCTGCAACAATCACCCGCTGCTCCAATAAATTCATACCAGTTTGTCAATGAGCAAGAAGAAGAAGGACATCTAATAATGCAAATTGACAACCAACACACAATCCAACAAAGTTTTTTGTTACCTTCTGCAATGATAAGCAACAACGAAGATGAAGAAAATATGGAATTAATACCGATAACATCAAATACAATTGAAGAAATTTCTGAAACTTCTAGTGCTTCTAAGAAATCAAGAAAAAGAGTGAGGAGAAAGCTGAAAGAATCTCCACCGTGTAAAATACCTAGGCACGATGCATTGCCTGAGGAAGTAAGAGTAGGATCAATTTTTGAGAACAAGCAAAATATGACTAAATTTTTCTGCAGCTTTGAGATAAACCAAAAGGTTGAATTCACAGCTGTTAGATCATGTTCAAAGAGATATGAGCTGAAATGCATCATGGAGAAATGTGGTTGGAATGTGTGTGCTACCTGAATAAAAAATTCCACACTTTTCAGGGTGATAAAATATCATAACAACCATGAATGATCAGTTGATGCAAGAAAATCATATCAGAAGCATGCTACATCAAATTTTATAAGTGAAAAAATATTTAGAATATGTTCGAGAAAAAAATATAGAGGTTACACCAACCTTTGTAGAGAATGAAATTAAAAATATATTTGGAATTGACATTGGATATCACAAGGCATGGTGCACTATTCAAAAAGCTATTGCTTGCATAAGGGGAACACCAGAAGAGAACTACCAGATTCTTCCTCCATACCTACACATGATGGTGCATAGAAACCCAGGAACATACATAAGCATAAAAAGAGATGAGCAGAATCGGTAAGAAAAACAATACTAACCATCAACCTGAAGTTAAACTTCACATCTTATGATTTATTTTTTGTGTTTCACTGTACAGATTTGCTTACATCTTCTTTGCTTCTGCGGCATCAATAGCTGGTTGGTGCTACTGTAGACCTATTATTGCAGTAGATGCAACGTTTTTAAAGTCAAAATATCATGGCATTCTATTTGTTTCTATATCAAAGGATGCAAACAATCAAATTTTTCCTCTATCTTTTGGTGTAGAAGATTCAGAAAATAATGAGGCATACATTTGGTTCTTCAGGGAAATTAGAAAATCAACTCAAATCCGTTGTGAATTGGTTTTCTTGTCAGATAGAAACTAGTCGATCGCAAATGGGATTAGAAAAGTTTATCCCGAAGTTCACCATGGTATTTGCCTCTATCACTTTAAGAAAAATTTAAAGCAAAGACATGCAAAAACCACGGTAATAAATCATTTTCAAAGCATTGCAAGGTCATACAAACGTGAAGATTTTAATAGGATAATGTCCCAACTCAAAAGTGTTGACAAGAAAACATACAATTACATAATGGAAGAGCCTCCAGAAAGATGGGCTCGATCATGGTTCACACAACGACGTTATGATATGCTTACCACAAACATTGTAGAATAAATGAATTTTGTGTTACTAAAAGCGAGAGAGATACCTATTTTAAGAATGTTAGATTACATCCAAGAAAAGATGGGAACGTGGTTTTACGAATGGAGAAAAAAAGCAAATGAAATTTTTCACAAAGTATCAATATGGGCAGTATTGTTGGTTCGGGCCAAACGACGCTCGGCATATATACATATGACATACCCCTTGTGACTTAAATTGTTAAATTGATTTAAGGAAATGGATTTTTAAATAACTTCGTGGATAAGGACATGACAGATATTTGGGGGAAAATGAAGGAGAAACTACTTATTTACTAATTTTTTTGAAATTACTCAGAATTCTGTGCCTCATATATATATTTTGTTGCTTAACTGCCTTCACATGCCTACCGATTTCATCATATTCTGTCCCATTTATATTATTGGACCTTAGTGGGTGTCAAGTCGATCTCTCGTCACTACTTCTTCGAGATTAGATGGGATAATCACTGGGTACATATCTATTTATGTACTCATGCTACACTTGTTGTGCATTTTGTTGCACAGGTACCTTCATAGCATAGTGATTGACTTGGAGACTTATACGGGCTGCATTTATCCGGAGGCGTTCCGCAGCTAACAGAGTTTCCCTCCTATGTATTTATACCTTATGTCGAGCCTTTATCCAATTTGTTCCTCGGGAAAGTGATATTTAATTGTATAAATTCTTAGAAGTTGCTCATGTACTTGTGCACCGGGTTCTGGGATATGTATTGGGATATAATTGCTTAAGTGTAATCTTTTAAACCATTGGTTTTAATTAGCAGACTTTTATTGGGTTATTATGTAATGAAGTTAAAGGAAGTGTTTTCATAAATGTTTTTAAACGGAAAGTTATTTCGATTAGTTAATGTTTTGGTTTGCTTGACCTTGTGTCCAGCGCCATCACGACCTTACTCCCGAAGCTCTTCTAAGCACGAATCATAGAACTGACGGGCCTTAATCTCTCCCAATAACAAAGACTGAGCAACCACATGTGCTAAAACTTGACGAGGCTCTAAAAGGTCTAACCTCACTAGGTGATTGGCCAAGGACTGAATGTCCAAGGCTAGAGGTCTCTCCTCTGCTGCAATATAAGCAACCTACCCATACTCTCAGCCTTCCTGCTCAAAGCATCTGCTTCCACATTTTCCTTGCACGGGTGATAAAGAATGGTGATATCATAATCCTTCAACAACTCAAGCCATCTGCACTGCCTCAAATTAAGATCATTCTACTTGAACAAGTGTTGCAAGCTACGGTGGTCTATATAAACCTCACAGGACACTCCATACAAGTAGTGCCTCCAAATCTTAAGAGCGTGAACAATCGCCACTAACTACAAATCATGCACAGGGT
The DNA here is from genome assembly GCA_005239525.1 of Nicotiana knightiana. Lineage (NCBI taxonomy): Eukaryota > Viridiplantae > Streptophyta > Magnoliopsida > Solanales > Solanaceae > Nicotiana > Nicotiana knightiana. The sequence goes on along the minus strand of ML401307.1, from coordinate 129,963 downwards.
AATTCTTCTCATGAACCTTCAGCTGGCGTGAAGCATAAGCAATAACTCTCCCCTTCTGCATCAATACACACCCCAAGCCAACGCGTGAAGCGTCGCAATATACTATGTACATCCCAGAACCAGAAGGCAATACTAGAACTGGTGCTGAGGTCAATGTCGTCTTGAGCTTCTGAAAGCTCGCCTCACACTCTTCAGACCATCGAAACGGAGCATTCTTCTTAGAGGTTAGCCCAGATCTACATTCAGGAGATAGTCCGGTTGCATGGTGTGTCGAGTAGCAGGTATGATTCGCGATCGAGGGGAGCTTTATGTTAATTATATATGTGAGTCAGCACTCGAGTTGCAGGTATGATTCGCGATCGAGGGGAGCTTTATGTTAATTATATATATGAGTCAGCACTCGAGTCACAAGTATGATTCGCGATCGAGGGGAGCATTATGTTAATTATATATATGAGTCAGCACTCGAGTCGCAGGTAAGATTCGCGATCGAGGGAAGCTTTACGTGCTTTCAGTGTCTAGATATTTCCTTATGACTCTGACCGGTTATCCTACCCTTGTGTGCGCTTGGACTTTTGGGTACTGTTTTCCATTGATATTGACTTTCCAGATATTTGGGGAGGGAAAGGAAAGTGTACATTGTTGCTTATTTTCAGTAGTTTTCCTGGTTTTCTGTATTTGATAGGTATCTACTGCTTAATGTCTCACATGTCTACTGCATTCCGTATATCCTGTTTTACATTATTACTGTTGGACCTTAGTGAGTGTCATGTCGACCTCTCGTCACTACCTCTTCGAGGTTAGGCGGGATACTCACTGGGTACATATATATTTATGTACTCATGTTGCACTTCTGTACTTAATTGTACAGGTTCTGAGGCTGGTGTTTCTGGTTATACGACCGGAGCTTGACTTATCTTATGGACCGGACTCCACGGTGAGCTGCACCCCCTGACATTTCTCAGTTGTTCTATGGAGTTATCCTTTTGTTTATTTCTGCCTATTCCTCTCAGACAACAGTACCGTCTTGTATCATCTTTTGTATATTCTACTGTTCGCTTGTTGACTTGTCACACTAGTTCCTGGCACACACATAGTAGATTCTTATTTTGTGACTGTATATATTTGATCACGATCATTTTGGCTGTATGTATTTAAATTGGTAAAGGTTTCCTCTTTTATTTAAATGAGCTAAGTTTAAAACTTTGGGAAATACGTGGGATTGGTATGTTAATAAGGAAAATCTCACTAGTAAACAACTGTTGGCTTGCCTGACTCTGGTGTTGGGCGCCATCACAACCTGTGTGGGATTTTTGGGTCGTGACATAATAGGAGCACAAATAGAGAAAGAAAAAACAACTGAGATTGAGTTGAAGAAGGTTGTAGTAGTTGATAGTGAAAAACAACAACAGGACACACAAGACAAAAGGAAGATAATAAATAATGGAGACAAGAATGAATGTAACAAAACCAAAGAGAAGGAGGAAGAAAATGTATCTATGAACAATAGAACAAAGAAAAAGAAAGGCAAGAATTCCAAGAAGATCCTAAAGAAGCGAAATAAAAGTGATTCTCAAATCAACTAGAAAGAGAAATAAGATTAAGGAGAGAGTTATTCAATTGCTGACCCATAGAGCGAATGAAGATGTTGTTGATTTGTATGACAACATGGCAAGCTCAAATATTGGGGAACAAGAGGTGCAATAACAGAAAGTTAACTCACCAATGGAGAATGGCAATATAGGTGGTGCTACAAGCTATACACCACAGAGCAAGAGATAATAAAATACAAGAGAAAATGTTAAACAATTGATGAAGCAGAATGATAACAAACAAAGGGTGGAGGAAACTATCACGACCCGAAATATGACTAGTCGTGATAGCACCTAACCCAACCCGCTAGGTAAGCCAATTAACAACTATCAAATTCCAATAAAATTTAATAAGACAATTAAGTAAAAAAAATATATAAATCCTATACATTTTCCAAGGACTGGTAGTACAAATCATGAGCTTCCAAGATTAGAATTTACAAAGCTGGTATGAAACAAATACATTATCTGTTTGAAATGCACATGAACAAATCTTTCATAAGTCTAGAGCTACCATGAACAAGAGACAACTACAACCCTAACGTAGGTACATCTTCAAATCCAGCTCCCATCGAACGCAACAACATCAACATCCAATATCTGCACGCAAGGTGCAGAAGTGTAGTATGAGTACAACTGACCCCATGTACTCAATAACTAACAAAAATAACCTTAGGTTGAAAGTAGTGACGAGCTGGGACAAGGGTCAGAGTCCAACACCAATAGCCAACAATGGTTCAATATAACATAATGAAAGTAATGAAAGAAGTAACTCAGAAATAAAATGCTCAGCTCTTTCACAATTTCAAGTATATCAGTGAAAACCCAAATCTTTTATCGAAATCACCGAAAGTATGAGTCAGTTTGCAACTGTAATTTTTCCCAAAAATCTTTGGTTATTATGCCCCAACAGCTTTTATGCATTTGATGCACAGTGTGTTCCGGCCTTATCTTCATTCCTTCTTCATTGTGTTTATTGATGACATTCTGGTATATTCCCGATCACGGGAAGATCATGAGCAGCACTTGAGGACTGTGCTTCATACTTTGAGGGAGAAGACATTTCTCTAAATGTGAGTTCTGGCTTGAGTCGGTGGCATTCTTGGGCAACATAATGTCATGGTATGGGATCAAAGTAGATCCGAAGAAAGTGGAGGCGGTGCAGAATTGGCCTACACCGTCATCAACTACGGAGATCCGTAGTTTCCTTGGTTTGACTAGGTACTATCGTCGTTTTGTGGAGGTATTTTCATCCATTGCAGCACCGATGACCAGGTTTACTCAAAGGGGTAATCCATTTAGGTGGACTGAGTAGTGTGAAGAGAGCTTTCAGAAGCTCAAGACAGCCCTGACTACAGCTCCAGTGTTGGTATTGCCTACGGGTTCAGGGTCATATACCGTCTATTGTGATGCTTCGAGGATTGGCCTCGGAGGGTGTTGATACATGATGGTAGGGTGATTTCCTACACATCCAGACAGTTGAAAGTGCATGAGAAGAACTATATAGTTCATGATCTCGAGTTGACAGCGATTGTTCATGCCCTGAAGATATGGCGTCATTATTTACACGGAGTTTCCTGTGAGATTTTCACTGATCACCGGAGCTTGCAGCACATATTCAAGTAGAAGGACCTCAATCTGCGCCAGCAGAGATGGTTGGAGGATCTAAAGGACTATGACATCACTATATTATACCACCTGGGGAAAGCCAAAGTGGTGGCCAATGCCTTGAGTCACCGGGCGGAGAGTTTGGCATATCTTCTGGCAGTTGAGAGGCCCTTAGCCAGTCAGTTCATGAGGTTGGATCTTTCAGAGCCTTGCCGGGTTTTAGCTTGTGTGGCGGCTCGGTCTTCTCTTTATGAATGCATTCAAGAGTGTCAGTATGGTGATCCCCACCTTCTGATTCTTAGGACAGGGTTCAGCGAGGTGACACCAGGGATGTGACTATAGGAGATGACGGTGTGATGAGGATGCAAGGTCGTATATGTGTGCCCGATGTGGATGGGCTTCAGGAGTTGATTCTTAAGGAGGCCCATAGCTCACAGTATTCCATTCATCCGGGTACCGCGAAGATATACCAGGATCTGAGACAACACTATTGTTGGAGAAGGATGAAAAAAGATATAGTGGAGTTTGTGGCCAAGTGTCTCAACTGCCAGCAAGTCAAATATGAACATCAGAGACCGGGAGGGTTACTTCAGCATATTGAGCTCCCAGAGTGGAAGTGGGAGCAGATCACCGTGGACTTCGTGCTTGGACTTCCACGGACTTTGAAGAAGTTCGATGCTATTTGGGTGATTGCGGATCGGCTGACCAAGTCATCCCATTTCATTCCGGTGTTGACTACATACTCCTACGAGAGGTTGGCGGAGATTTATATCAGGGAGATTGTTCGCCTCCACGGTATTCCAGCATGTATCATTTCAGACAGAGGTACACAGTTTACTTCACGGTTCTGGAGAGCCGTTCAGCAGGAGCTAGGCACCAGGGTAGAGTTGAGTACAACCTTTCACCCTCAAACGGACGGGAAGTCCGAGCAAATGATTCAGATTCTTGAGGATATGCTCTACGCCTGTGTGATGGACTTTGGATGTTCATGGGACCGATACTTGCCACTTGCGGAGTTTTTTTATATTAATAGATACCAGACCAACACTCAGATGGCGTCACATGAGGCTTTGTATGGTAGACGGTGCCGGTCCCCAATGGGATGGTTTGAGCCGGCCGAGGCCCGATTGTTGGGTACAGATTTGGTCCAGGATGCCCTGGACAAGGTGAAGGTGATTCAGGAGAGACTTCATGCAGCTCAGTCCAGGAAGAAGAGTTATGCGGACCGGAAGGTTCGTGATTTGACATTTATGGATGGTGATCGGGTTTTGCTTCGGGTATCACCTATGAAGGGCGTCATGAGGTTTAGGAGGAAAGGTAAGTAGAGTCTGAGATTTATTGGCCCTTCTAAGGTGTTGCGACGTGTTGGGGAGGTTGCTTATGAGCTAGCCCTGCCTCCCAACCTAGCATGAGTTCATATGGTATTCCACGTCTCCATGCTCTAGAAGTATCACGGTGACCCGACTCATGTTTTGGATTTCAGTTCAGTCTAGTTGGACAAGGATTTATCATATGTTGAGGAGTCGGTAGCTATATTGGGTAGACAGGTTAGATAGCTTAGGTCAAAGGATATTGCATCAGTAAAGGTGCAGTGGAGGGTTCATCCGGTCGAGGAGGAAACTTGGGAGACCGAGCAGGATATGCACAGTCAGTACCCTCATCTTTTCACAGCTTCAGGTATGTCTTTATACTTGTTTGAGGACGAACGATTTTCTTAAGAGGGGTAGAATGTAACGACCTGGTAGGTCATTTTGAGATTTAGCGCCCTGATCCCCTAATAACTGCTTTCCCCATGTCTATATATACTTATGGGACTTGCTGGAATGATTAGTCGTGAAATTCGGAGAGTTTTTGGACACATAGTCCCTGCATATGAGTTTAAACTTTAGAAATCGAACCGTAGTTGGAACTGTGGGAGATGGGTCCGGAATGGGATTTTGTCGACTCTGTTAGCTCAGTTGAGTGATTTCGGAGTTAGGAGCGTGTCCGGAATGCTTTTTCGAGGTCTGTAGTAGATTTAGGCTTGAATTGGCGAAAGTTAGAATTTCGGCGATTTCGACCGACAGGTGAAATTTGATATCGGGCTCGGAATGGAATTCCGAAAGTGGATGTAGGTCCATTGTGTCATTTTTGACCTGTGTGTAAAATTTGAGGTCATTCGGACTAGTTTTGACGTGTTTCGGCATCGGTTGTAGATTTTGGAAATTTCATAAGTTCTTAGGCTTGAATCCATGAATAATTGGTGATTCTGATGTTATGTGATGTGTTTTGAAGGCTCGAATAACTTTGGATAAGGTATTAGGACTGATTGGCAAGTTTAGTTGAGGTCCCGAGGGCCTCGGAGAATGTTCGGGTGTTCCACGGGATGAGTTTTGAACTTAAAACCAGCTGAAGCATTGTTGGTGCTGGTGTTTTGCACCAGCGGAAGGGGAGCCGCAAGTGCGGACACGCAGGTTCAGAAAGGGGGCTCACAGGTGCGGTTTTGTTCAAGTCAACCAGTTCTCGCAGATGCGGATCCACAGATGTGGCCCCAGCCCTTTCAGTGAGTTTTCGCACCTGCGATGGATTTTCCGCAGGTGCGGTCCAAGAGTCGCAGGTGCGAAATACCTGGGCAGTTTATACCAAATTCAAGGGCTTGAAATTCATATCTTCTAAAAATGATTTGGAGCTCGTGGGTAGGAGATTTTAAGTGGATTTTGAGGAGAAGATTCATAGGTAACAATTCCTAACCTTATTTCACTTGTACATCATTAATCTATAGTAATTTCTTCCATGCAATCAATGAATTAGGGTGAAAAATCATGAAAATGGGAAGAAGATTCCCCAAATAGAAATTCGAGAATTTAATGAGATTTTGACGTCGATTTTCGATGATTTTTGTTCGAGTGAGTTCGTGAGTGAATGGGTGTTCTAAATTTGTAACTTTCACCCGATTCCGAGACGTGGGCCCGGGGGACTTTTTGGGCAATTTTCCTAATTTTGCGTACTAGCTTCGAACTTATTAGCTATTTTGATTCCTTAAAGTGATATTTACATTATGCAATAGAATTGAATAGATTTGGGCTATTCGAAGTCGGATACTCGTGGCAAGGGCGTGGTTTTGAGTTGAGTAGCGCAGTCGAGGTAAGTGGCTTCCCTAACTCTATGTTGGGGACTTCCCCTTAGGCTATTTTAATGTTGTTTTATGTAGTTTGGGTGTCGTGTACGTGAGGTGATGAGTGCGTACATGGGCCATTGTTTCTAAAACTCCATTTTTCCTTCCATGACTTAAATCATTTCATTCCTATTTCACTGTCTCATGTATTGATTATGTGGTATAGATTAGGAAGTAGCATGTCTACTTGTTTTACTTGAACTTCCCCTAGTTTTTACTATGTGCACCATGTTTAGGTAGTTTTATCCATATTTTTCCTGTGATTTTTCCTGAACTGTTTAAATAAAAATTGTATCCGCTATTTGTACTGCATTGCATATTTAAATTGGGACTACGGACGAGATTCCGGGAGCTTTCCCCCTGTACTGCATGGCATATTTAAATTGGGACTACGGACGAGATTCCGGGAGCTTTCCCCCTGTACTACATTGCATAGTTAAATTGGGACTACGGACAAGATTATGGAAGCTTTCCCCCTGTACTGCATGGCATATTTAAATTGGGACTACAGACGAGATTGTGGGAGCTTTCCCCCTGTACTGCATTGCGTATTTAAATTGGGACTACGGACGACATTCCGGGAGCTTTCCCCCTGTACTGCATTGCATACTTGTTACTGTGACATATGTTGTGCTGAGTCGAGGGCTCCCTGTTGCTATTTTCTTTTAGCTCATTGTTTTTATTGTTCTGCTTTATCTTACTATATCTCTCTGTTAAATTTTAAGTTGTTTTCACTATAAAAATCCAGTAGAGCCTTAACCTGACCTCGTCACTACTCGACTAGGGTTAGGCTTGGAACTTACTAGGTACCAATTTTTGGTGTACTCATGCCCTTTCCTGCTCATGTTTTCCATGTGCAGATCCAGGTATCATCACTTCGTTTCGAGGCTAGGGGTCCGAGCAGCAGCTTTCAGGAGACCGAAAGGTAATTCTGCCGCGTCTGTAATTCCTTACGTTGTATAGAGCACTTTGAGATAGAGATTGTGACTAAAGTGATATTTCGGGTTTTTGGGAAGTTGTATTTTGTACGCGCCAAGTGGCTATGTTTCATTTATAGATTTACTTTATTCCATTTTTATTTTATTGCTTCCATTTAATATATTTTTTTCCTCAATCAGGCTTACCTATTCGTGACTAGGTGTCATCACAATGCTTTTCGGAGGATGAATCGGGTCGTGACAATACAACTGGTCCTAAATAGAGGAAATGGGTAACAAAACTATCATAATTTATATTTATGATAAGTGCAATATTTTGGAATATTAAAGGAGTTAGGTCTAAAAATATCATACATAGATTGAAGCATTTAATAGCTACCATTATGAATTTGTAGAATTTGTAGCCATTATGAAGCCTTTTGTTCAAAAAAAAAATTGAGGGATACATGAATTTCTTAGATTTTAACCAATTTATTTTGAATGACAACGACAAAATATGGTGTTTTGGACAATAAATTGTCAAACAACTATTACAGCAAATGAGGAGAAACAAATAACAGTGAATTTTAAAGATGGAAGGAATGACAATGGAGTTATTGTTTATGATGTTTATGCTAAATGCACTGCTTCAGAAAAGAAGTGAACTTTGGAATAGCCTAGAAAGAGTAATTATTGTGGTGAAGAGTCCATGGTGTGTGGGAGGGACTTCAACTCAAGTAGGATCAAGATGAGAAAATGGTTGGAAGGCCTTACAGATCAGCAGAAGTATTGAATTCTCTAATTGTATGAACATCTGTGAGTTAACAGATGCTGGTTATGTTGGGGTGAAGTCTACATCTGTAATAACAGAACACCTAGAAAGAGAATTTGGAAGAGGCTAGATAGAAGCATGATTAATGACCTATGGCTACAAAGTTTTTAGAAAAAGAGCATGAGACATCTTGTGAGACAGGTTCTTATCACAGGCTTCCAATCATGAAGTGTTCTACCAATCAACAAGAAGCTATAAAGTACTTTAGATTTTTGGATATTTGGGCAGATCAGAATGGTATACAGGAGATGGTTCAGGAAGCATGAAATATGTAGATCAGAGGCAACCTAATGTGGAGTGGATACTACAATAACAATTGAGGGCACTTAGCAAGAAATTGAGTATATGGTCAAGAGAAGTAATTGGTGATGTGTACTTCAAAGTTACAGAACAGGAAACAGAGGTATAGAGATTGGAGGAGTAAGAGTTAGTTAATAATGATGCTTGGACAAGACAAGATCTTAATAAAATACATGCGGAGCATGTTAAATGATTGTCTATGCAAGAATCAATGCTCAGGCAAAAGGCACAATTGAAATAGTTTGAAGTAGGAGATAACAATAACACATATTTTCATAGTGTGATAAGGGATAAGAGGAGGAGAATGCAAGTGCACAAAATCAAGAATCACATAGGAAATTGGATCTAGGGAGATGAAAAGATTTCTAAAACTGTCATCAAACATTTTAATAAACTTTTAATTTTAAACCAGTTAGCGAAAACAGGAGGATACTATATTGCATCCCTACGTTGGTGACAGAAGCAGACAATGAATTTTGACCTCAGATCCTGAAGAGGGTGAAGTAAAAGAAGTTATATTCAATATGTGTCATACCAGCTCAGCAGCACCAGATGGGTTTAGTGTCTTTTTTAATCAGAAATGTTGGAAAATTATAAAGAAAGATGTCACTTGATTTGTGAGATGCTTCATCTCTGGAGGTAACATCACCAATTACTTTAATCATACATGTCTTGCATTGATTCCTAAAATAGACTCACTTTCTAGTTTGTCAAAAATGAGACATATAAGTCTGTCCTCTTTTAAAATTATCTCAAAGATCCTATCTATGAGATTAAATTCTATGCTCCCTGGGATGATTCAGAGAACTGTAGTGGATTTATAAAAGGTAATTCTATCACACAAAATGTGCTAATGACACAAGAAATGTTTCAAGGAATATTCTTACCTAACAAAGGTGGTAATATGATTATAAAACTGGATATGGAAAAGGCTTATGATAGGCTGTCATGATCTATTCTTTATTTTATACTAAGAATATTTGGTTTCAATGAAGTGTAGATTGATATGGTATAGGGATTGGTCTCATATGTATGGTACTCAATAATCATAAATGGAACTAGAAAGAGATTCTTCACATCTTCACAAGGACTCAAACAAGGAGACCATTTATCCCCCTCTTTATTTGTAATGGCTGCAACGGTTCTTTATAGAATGCTCTATAATATTCAACATGAGTGTGACTTTACTCATTTTTCAATGAGTTCTAGGGGCCCTCAGGTGAGTCATTTGTCCTACACATATGGCATTGTAATTTTCACTGCTTGTAGTACTACATCAGTTAGGATGGTCATGAAGGGTGTGAAGAATTACGAGGCAGCATCAGGGCAGTTGGTCAACCAAGATAAAAGCTTTTTCTTAACAGATTCTAAGGTCTCACCATCCAGAATAAAAAAAATGAGAAATGCTACAGGATTCTTGAATAATGAAATTCCCATTTGATTATATGGGATAACCTATCTTTGTGGGGAGGAAGAAGATAGTCTGCTTTGATGGATTAGTTTCTAAGGTATCAAAAAGATCCAATGGATGGAAAGTTATTTTCATATGGAGGAAAATTAACTTTAGTTAAACATGTTTTGCAGGAAATTCCACACATTTGCAGCTATGAATCCACCAAAAGCAACTGACAAAATATTGGAATGATACTTTGCTACTTTCTTCTGGGAAGCTACTAATGACAAGTCCAAATACCATTGGATCTCTTGGGGTAATCTGTGCTATCCCAAATAGGAGGGTGGTATTGGCATCAGATCCCTTGAAGATATTGGAGACACATTTAAAATTAAAGATGGTAGAATTTCAGAACTCAACAAAAATTATGGACTAACTTCCTTAGAGCAAAGTACTGCTCTAGAGGACATTCGGTGGCACTTGAAGGAGAAACCATGAAGTCACACATATGGAGAGATATAATGAAAATAAAATATAAAGTAGAGGCCAACATATGTTGGATGATTAGTAGATTTGATTGTAGCTTTTCGTGGGACAATTGGACTGGCAAATGACCATTGGCTAACACATATCCAATAAACTCCAGATCTTCCAAGACAACCATCAAAGAGTTTATTCAAAATAGAAGATGGATTGACAGAAATTAAGTGAAGCACAACCAGGCAATATGGTTCAATAGGTCCAAACAGTGAATATTAGAGATCAAACCAAGGAAGATTATGCAATATGGGAACCTGCAACAGATGGAAACTTCTCCGACGCCTAAGGTTGGAAAATCACTAGAATGAGACTTACAAACTACAAACTTCATGCTCTCAAAGTTGTGGAACAGGAATATCACTACTAAGATCTCATTCTTAGTTTGGAGAATGTTCCAAAGAAAAACGTTGCCTTTTCAATAAGTATTACTCAGAGTTGGAAACCAAATGGTTTCAAAGTGTGTATGTTGTGTAGTACCTGAATGTGAGACTATACAACATACCTTTATAGAAAGTCAATTGGTTGTTTATTTGTGGAGGAAGTTTGGAGATCCATTAGGGGTTAATGGCCAAATGAACACTATTAGAAGCTTAACAGCTCAATGGTGGGGAGTTAGACCGGAAAAATGAGGTTCACAAATGCCTAATGTTTTTACTCCCATTGTAATTGTATGGGAATTGTGAAAAAGTTGGTGCGCATGTAAATATGGGACTCAAAATAAGTTTTTGTATAGTAACATAGAACATAATATCTACTGGAATATCAAAGCATCTTTGGGGATTACTTTCCCTAATTGTGAACTAACATGGTCATGGGTCAAATTTTGTGAAGGCATTGAGAAACTCAAACCTGATCAAAAAATGATTCCAGTAACTTGGAATTTTCCAGAACAAGGGAATGAAAACTGATAGAAGCTACATGGAAGGAAAAAGCAAAGCCATTACAAAAAAATAGAATTATCTATGAACGTCGTTGCAAATATGTCGCTAAAATGCTCGTAACTAGAAGACTTTCTTGATAATATGTTGCTAATTTTTCTGTTTAGCTACAAAATTTGTCCGTCGTTAAAACTTGATTTTTTCAGTAGTAAGCAGGAATTTGTGGTATTCTGAGAAATGAAGCTGGGGATATCATCGTGGCTTTCTCAATACCTGTACATTGCAGCAAAAACAAGATGGCAGAAGCTTTGGCAGCAAAAAATGGGGTACAGTTATGTCTGCAACAAGGCATTATTGATTTTAATCTACATTTGGATTCTATGCTAATTGTTGATATGTTGCAAAAATAAAAATGAAAACATACAATGCTAAGTGAGAAGGATCATTAATGATACAACACAGTGTTTAGATCAAGCAAGAGTAAGAATCTCACATTTCTACAGGAAAGTAAATCAAATAGTTCATGTTTTGGCGAAGCATGCTACAACTTTAGAGAATGCTAACTTCTTTGATAGCTTCCAGCGGCTACCCGGAGGAGTGAAGAGACCTTTCCAACTTGATAAGTGGTAACTACCAAGTTTCAGAAGTAGATTTGATAAGGCTAACTCTTTTGTAAGTTCAATGTAATTAGAATTTGGATTATGGGAGTCATTTTGTTCATAGGTTTCCTATTTTTTGAACAATGGTCTGGTACACCATTTGTGTGTTGTATTTTGTTGTAACTTTGAGGTTTTGGCCTAGTCCCCCTCATTTTACATGATATATACAACACCTACCCTACATCACGCAGGGTAGTATTTAACACCCAAAAAAAATATTTTTTTCCTTCACTATCCACTTCAGTGGGGATGATTGGTCCATGACTTACAATTAGCCATAAATAAAAGTTAGTGGCTTGAAGGAAAATTTTCATACGCATCTTCCATTCATCATAGTGATGTCCATCAAATAGAAAAGGTCTTCCAATGTGCGTTCCAAGCTGTACTGCAGGTTCAGTATCCACTGTCTGATGTGCTTCAATTACAGCATATAGACGCATGGCCTCATCCTCTTTCTCTTACTCTTTATCACTACCACTGTCCTCATATGCTTCTAGAAAATCCTGCTTCATTGCCATAGTGAATCCTTTGTCTGTTTCTCTTTTTCAGCTCTTTCTTTCTTCCACTCAATTTCTCATATTTGGCAATCTTTGACCATGTGGTCTAGCTTGTTACACGTATAGCATCCATCATAAGTGTCTTTGTCGATCTGATTAGGCTTACCATTGTTCTCTGTTAGATGTATTTTTGGAATTCCTCATGAACTTCTTGAACTTAGCAACTCTTCTGAAGTAAACACTTTTCCAATTGATTTCAGTTCATTTGTTATTATAGCTAGTCATAATCTTCTGGATGGGATCAGACTCCTTCATGGAGAAGAGCTCATATTTCCACATAAGCAATTCGATCTTTGATCTCTTCACTTGGTTTGTTCCTTCCTGAGATGTTTAAAGTGCATCCTAGATCTCTTTTGCAATAGAGCAAGTTGATATCCTGTTGTACTCATCAGGACCAAGTCCACGAATAAGGATTTTCTTAGCCTTTGCATTCTTCTCCATCATCTGGAAATCTGCTGCTACAAATTCAAAGGGGTCTTTGGGAAAAGTTTCATTTTGCCCATTTTGTTTAATAGGAGTTAGTGGACCTTGGTTCGCTATGGTACATATTTCATAGTCTTCAGCTGTCAAGAAGTCTTTCATTCTTGCTTTCCACCAACTGTAATATTTTCCATTAAATGGGGGCGATCTAGTAGTTGACTATATGTCGTTAATTTCAGGTGGATCACTCATTTTGCTTCCAAGATCTCTCTAGGTGTTAACCGTGTGTGAGAGAACCTGCTCTGATATAAAATTTTAACTTTTGTACGACTCTGATATGCATCACAAATTTTAACTTTTGCACGGCTTTGATATAATATTTAAGGATTTAACTTATATACACTAACCGTGTGTGAGAGAACCTGCTCTGATATAAAGTTTTAACTTTTGTACGACTCTGAACAACATTTGTACGACTCTAATATTAGAGCATTTCTTTTGAACAAATTTGTTAATTAATACTCAACAGATAACGATACTAATGACGAGATAAAATTTAAAATTATATTTATTTTGTGTTTGGTTATGGATATTAACTAAAATCTATATATCAAAATGATAGTATTAGTTATCTCCATAATAACCTAATACTCTAGTACCGCACTAAAACGTGAAATCACTGCATTTATAAGTTTAAATTATTATGGAAATCATGGTTATAGATATTGCTTTTTGTTATATATTTATTTAGCTAGTATAAATATTGAGTGCGAATAAATTTTTTTAAATAATCCAACAAGTCATTTTTCCCAATTTAAATTTTTATTTTTTAAGAAAAAATCATTTTCCTAACTCTTGAGTGTCACGACGATTTAGAAGGCACAGTTCCAATCCTTTCGTACTGTAACTTAATTAATAAATCTGCACCAATAATTAGTGTCATATTTTTCATTAATTTACTCAACTTTGCCTGCCAAATCAAGACACATGTATGCCAGCTAAACTTTCTTGGAGACCAAAGTGACAATTTTCTTCTGTCAAAACCTACTTAGAAGTAGGTTATCAAACTCTAGGGTTTCCACTTTCAACTTAAAGAATAATTAGGAGAGAAGGGGGAGGGGACCATATAATCACTAATTGATGAAAACAATATTATATACATATAAAACCTAGAAAACCATCTTTAGCATCCTCGAATAGCATACATAAGGAAAAATTTACCTAACTTAGTACAATCGGCGAGAACTTGCCTGCCATTACATTTCGTATAGATGCTATTTAATTTGTATATTTCACAGAATCTTTTGCAATATTACACTATATTATAAGGTTTTAACTTTTGTACGACTCTGATATGCATCGCAAGTTTAACTTTTGCACGACTTTGATATAATATTTAAGGAATTAACTTATATACATTAACAATATAAAAAATAAATATATAATCATCGCATGTTAACATGTTCTAATAGGTTGCTTACTTTATTTTTTAGGTGTTTCACAATTATGATAAACTTAGTTAACTATAATTATCTCTTATATTGACCAGATAGCGGAAAATATTCCTTATACTGTCGGTATATAAATAAAAGTTAAGCTCTTCATTAAACATAATAAAATGCAAATATGTGCTTATAAAGAAACAAACAATAGACAGACATGTGTTATAGGTTTCTCCTTATAGAAAGAAAAAGATGGTTGATAATATCAACATATTAGGTTCTAAATATGATATAGAAAGTCATAATTCTTACAATTATTCAATTAGTGGTTCCTCAAGTACTGAAGATGTAGTGATTAAGGAGCAAGAACGATTACTTCCAATAGCTAATGTTGGGAGAATTATGAAGCAAATTCTACCACCAAATGCCAAGATTTCAAAAGAAGCTAAAGAAACTATGCAAGAATGTGTGTCTGAGTTTATCAGTTTTGTCACTGGAGAAGCCTCAGATAAGTGTCACAATGAGAAGAGAAAGACTGTGAATGGAGATGATATTTGTTGGGCTTTGGGAAGTTTGGGATTTGATGATTATGTTGAGCCATTAAAGAGGTATCTGCACAAGCATAGAGAGTTAGAAGGTGAAAGAGTTAACCAAAATAAGGTTGTTGGAAACAATATTGTTGAAGAAAGGGAAAGAGAAGTTGGACTCTACTCCTCTTCCCGAGTTCGCTCCGCTCTATCCCCAAAGCTTCAACTCGATCACTTGAACAGAGGGATTTGACCTACCAACTGCATGATCAGGTGCAGAAATGGAAAGAACTATAAAGGGGAAAGCGCTTTCTATAAGGAGTTTCTCCCTTCTTAAGGCTCAGATTTGAGACCTTAGAGATACTTCTTAAGTTATTACAGTACTAAACACTTTGAAATGTTCTAGTTGTGTTTTGATGAGTAAATCTGCATTTCCATCTTCTTCTTTATCTTCTATGTATCATGTAAGTCTGAAGAGAATCTTTGCTTACTATTTGGACAAGTTTTCTGATTCGTAAATCTTTCTGTCACATATGACCATTTAATTAGTCAGAAAAGAATTAAAGATTTAAATTTAAAGGGTTCAATCTTTTAGTACTGAAAACGCATTGTAATTTTCATTTCAAATTAATGGTTCGGAATTTTTATGTTTGTTGAAATTTCAATACTTTTTTCCATATATATCTATTACTAGTTGTTACACTCTGTATCAAAAATATCGGGTTCAGTTGAATTCATTGAACATAGGCTCGATCCGTTTCTGCAGTTGATCATGGTTCTTGATTTAGGGTTCTGAATTTTACTCCATTGCAAACTATATACTGTATATATAACTAGAGTAGTAGAAGAGAATTACTACTCTAATAAGAGGCAAAAATTTATTTAATTTTCCCATCTATGTATTATCCCAACGGATTAAATAAATATTGCTCCTACGTTCTTACAGTGTAAAGAATCTTCATACAATTAGCATAATTTAACATTTTATAGCAGGTTGCTTCTGTTAGTTTCAGAAAATCAATTTCACTCTTGTTTGGATGGTTGTTATCCATTGTATTGTATTGTGTTGTTATGTTTGTTTTGATTGTTACTTAAATTTTGTTGTATCGTATTGTTAAATCCGTCGTTACATAATGACGAATTGTGCCACTGTATGTAACGACCGATTTTTGGTGCGGTTACGTCGTTATCTTGTCTTTTTATCTCAATCTCACCATGTATCATAATTTTTCTCTATAATATTACAAGTTTATTATTCATATTGTTGGTTTGTGATATCATGAAAAGATGGCAAACGACACAATCTATCCAAACATTGTATTATCAAACGATACAGTACAATACAATACAGTACGATACAATATATTATGAAACGATACGTAATAACCATCCAAATAAGTTGTTATTATAGGCACTTGTAGTTACTTTTTAAGTGACCTAATAGTGTAAAAAAACGTTTACATTGCCGATGTATAAAAGTTATACTAATAAAATAAAGAGTTTAAAAAAAGTTTTAACATATATCCACTAATTGTAGGAGGTAATCTGTCTTATTTCATATTACAAATCTCACTTTTTATTAAAAATTATATGTTAATATCTTTAAGTAACCCGATAGTATAAAAGAAATTTTACATACATATGAGTTAAACCCTAAAATAAAAGGTATAAATAAGGCATCTAAATTGGTATCAACAAGTTTGGTTTTGAAACCCTAGATCCAGGACCACAAAATTTCGTTGTTCTAGAAATGCTTAGCTTGTCGTGGAAAATCCCATCAAAGTCTCTATCATGCTGGCACTAATATACTCTATATATTAAATTGAAATGAACTGTTTTCACTCCCTCCAAGTGAGGATTGCTTTCTTGGATGGATTCACGGCAGGAGCGACGATTTCAAGTGTTAATAATTAGATTCTAAATTTAATATTTATATATATTTACTGAATTTTATAACATAAAATATATTGTCTAAACAAAAATTATTGAGTTCAAAATCGAACTAGTAACTCGAAGTGAAAAGACAGACAAAATAAGTATAATTATTACTGAAAGGGACAAAGAAAGAAAAATACAATATGTTACTATTGTACAATGAAAGAATCTTAAAATATCCGAATTATCACCAAGTGGATAACATTTATACTGTCATTACGTAAAAGTTAAACTATTAGGAGATAGGTATGAAATCACAAGATTTATCTAAGGTTCACATCAAGAAAGTTTGGTAATTGGTAAAATAAAAATCAGCTGGTCATTATAAGCAAATTCGAAGCATGTAAATATGATGGAAAGTGATAGACGAACAAGCTTGAAGCCTAGACTTGGAGAATAGATTGGAAGTCCTATTGGATTCTACAATCGTTCATATTTTCTGTATTTTAAGTTTTTTTTTTTTTTAAAACGACTTATGTGGCTCTGAAAACGGGTCCATGGGTTAGGGCTCGGCCCACTAAAAGATTGGCCCACTATTTTTTGGTGAAATATACAAATAATCCCAAAGTGGATAATCTTAAATTTTTGTCCACTCTTGCCCCTAGCAGAATTTCAAGTTAAACAATCGCACACTTTTAACATTTAACCTTGATATCCTGCTTATGGAGCAAGCGCGGGTCAAAAGTTAAAGACCACCTCAAAAAATATCATATTTAAGTAATTCTTTGTTGTTTTCCTTCTTCGCATTCGTCCCACTATTGTCACAATCCAAACATAGCCTGTCGTGATGGCGCCTAACGGGATACTAGGCAAGCCGACACTTCAAAACATTTCCAACACTTTTAAATAAAAAAATTAAATAACAGAGGTCTAAACTCAATACGGAAATTCCCAAAACAAGGTGTCAATGAGTACATGAGCGTCAATGCAACACGAGTATGAAAATACTGTCTATGAAAAGCTGAAACAAATACATAATGCCGAAAGATAGGGAGGGAAAGTCAAGGTCTGCGAAGGCCGGACAGCTACCTCGAAGTCTCCGAAGGATCAAGCTGCTCAGATAATCAACACCCACCGCGTCCGGTAACACCTGGATCTGCACACAAAGTTCAGGGTGTAGCGTCAATACAACCAACTCATTAAGTAATAAGCCTAACTATTGGACTGAAAATAGTGACGAGTTTCACGGAGACAGTTCAATTAAAGACAATTACAATACATGAAAAATTAGGCGTGCTTTCAAGTTTGACATTTAAAGCCAAAACAGATAATTCATGACAAGTTCAATTGAAACAGGATATGGCATCCCTCAGAAGCTACGAAGCTACGTGACAGTGATATATGCCAGCTGAAGTACACAGTAATGATATCAAGTGCAAAATCTCGGAGTTACAGTCACTCAGTCCTCCCATTCACTCCAACCTCACAGTCTCTCACTTCTCCCAGTCGCTCGGCACACACTCGCACTCGCACTCGCTATTAGTAGGTATGCGCTCACTAGGGGTGTGCAGACTCCAGAGGGGCTCCTTCGGCCCAAACGCTTTAATAAGAAAATCATGGAATTAATCAATAAAACATGTTGCGGCGTGCAACCCGATCCCATAAATATCCTCACAATCAGGCCCTCGGCCTCACTCATTCACCAATCTCTCGAGACTCTCGGGCTCTCAATAACCATGATAAACAGCCCAAACAACAATAATATAATGTATCAATAAGGAACAACAAAGACAGAGATATGATATGCAAGTAAAAAAACTGCGATTGGGTACAACATGGCAATTTAGCAGATAATTCAACATGTAACACGACCTATGTAGGTCCCTACAGTACTAACACATAGCCTAAACATGATTTGTAGCTCAATTTCTATAACACATGGAGAACATACGAATAATAACGGATTATTCAACTATACAGTTCCATGGAATTGACCGAGTCACAATTTTTATAGTCCACGCCCATACGCCTGTCACCTGGAATGTGCATCACCTCAACACCAATCACGTTTCATACCCTCAGAATCAAGTTTAGAACTGTTACTTACCTCAAACCGTTCAAATCACTACTCCAACACGCCTTTGCCTCGCGAATCGGCCTCTAAATGCCTCGAATCTAGCCACAGATAGTTCAACACAATCAACACGAGCTAAAGGGATCAATTCATAAGAAAATACTAAGTTACTAATTAAAAGTCAAAAAGTCGACTCAAAAGTCGGCCCCTAGCCCACGTTTCGGAATCCAATAAAAGTCACAAAATCTAGAAGCCCATTCAACCACGAGTCCAACCATACCAAATTTACCAAAATCCAACACCAAATCGACACACAATCCCCAATATAAACTCTCCAAATCCCTAGCTTCAACTCCCAAATTACACCTCAAAACCATACAATCTAGGTGGGAATTCAATGAGGAAACAAAACTATTGAATAAATTTAAGCACAAGTGACTTACCTCAAGAAACCCCACTAAAATCCTCTCAAAAATCGCCTAATCCTAAGCTTGAAATGTTTAAAATGAAGAAAATCTCGGAAGCCCTCGAATTTAAACACTGCCCAGGCATTTCCACATTTGCGGAGCCTGGGCTCGCATCAACAATCTATCATACTCTGAATTCGATCTGTTAAGCTTCCGAATTCCACATGAGGCCCCTAGGACCTCAACCAATTATACCAAAAAGTCCAAACACGATATGAACTTAGTCCAGCCCTCAAATCATCTCAAACAACATCAAAAATATGAATCACACTCCAATTCAAGTCTATTGAAACTAAGGAATTCCAACTTCTACAAACGAAGTCGAAACCTATCAAATTACGTCTGATTGACCTCAAATTTTGCACACAAGTCACAAATGACACCACGGACCTACTCTTGCACACAAGTCACAAATGACACCACCGACCTACTCCAACTCCCGGAACCCCTTTCCGAGCCCGGTAACCACAAAGTCCACTCTCGGTCAAACTTCTGAATTTCCAACTTTTTTCATTTCAAGCGTAATTATACTACGGACCTACAATTCACAATCCGGACACACTTCTAAACCCAATATCACCCAATGGAGCTAACAGAACCATCAAAACTCCATTCTGAAGTCGTTTACACATAAGTCAACATCCGGTCAACCTTTTCAACTTAAGCTTCAAATATTTAGACTAATTGTCTCAATTCATTCCGAAACCTTCCCGTCCCTGAACCTACTACCTCGGCAAGTCACATAACCACAATTAAGTAGAGAATGAACAGTAAATTTGGGAACATGGCTACAACTCTCAAAATGACTGGTCAGGTCGTTACATCCTCCCCTACTTAAACAAACATTCGTCCTCGAAAGGGTCTAGAAATGTACCTGGAATCTCAAGTAGGCGTGGATATCTGCTCGGCATCTCCCGCTCACTATCCCAAGTAGCCTCCTCAACTGGTTGATCTTTCCACTGCACCTTCACTAAAGCTATGCCCTTTGACCTCAACTTTCAAACCTACCGATCCAAAATAGCCACCAGCTCTACATCATAAGTTAAATCACCATCCAACTGAGCCGTGTTGAAATCCAAAATATGAGATGGATCGTTGATCTACTTCCAGAGCATAAAAACATAAAACATTGGATGCACACTCGAAAAACTAGGTGGCATAGCAAGCTTGTCAGCCACATCTCCAATTATTTGAAGTACCTCAAACGGCCCAATATAACGAGGGATCAACTTGCCCTTCTTCCCAAACCTCATAACACCCTCCATGGGTGACATATTAGGCAGTACCTTCTCCCCGATCATAAAATCAACATCATGAACCTTCCTATCGGCATAACTCTTTTGTCTAGACCGCGTCATGTATTGCGGCCAAACGCACACGCAAGTATACGCGGTCGTCAAGTAATAAAGTGACTAAAAGTCGGATGTCGAACCCACGAGAACTTATGATTAACTATTAACTAAATTAGAGTATCCTAACTATCTAAAAAAGAATTAAACTTAAAAGTATTTGAATCGAACCTAATTAAAATAAGGAAAAATAAATAATGAACTCTGATCAAATGAAGAGCAGATTTTTATGTTATCAATGTGATGAAAACGATCTAGGGTTATGGGCTATCTAACAATCCTATTGTATTCTTTTATTGAATTGACTAACAAATTTATCTAGCTTATTGGTTGACAGGGTAATATTGCTCATAAGAATCTGCCGAGTTCTTACTCGCCTATTCAAGCTAAACTAATGCCTATATGTCTATGGAATTAGCATTAACAAGAACACATTTATAATTCCTGTAAATCAACCAAGCAAGGGAATTATGTATATTTCTATCCTAACCGCGAATCTATTCCCCGATGCCCAAGTTCAAGAACTTGCTCTACTCAATCCTATGTTCAATCTAGAATTCCCACTTTCGAGTTCAATTCTAGATTCGTGGATAGTATTAAATTGGTGATCAAGAAATCAAATAATTAAGCGCAAGATTGAATAAATAAACCAATATGATAAACTAAGAAATCAAAATCAATATCTGAATAACAATAGTCATGAAAGAACCACAACCCTAGAACATGAAGTTTAGCTCCACATAGACATGGTAGCAAAACAACAAAATCATACAAAGAAACATAAGAATTACTAAGTTTCGTGGAAGAAAAGATGAATTATGGCCTCCACGGCGGCTCTGTGCTTGTGTTTTCTCTCAAAAACGCCCTCCTCCATGTTTCGTACTATTGTTCTCCTCTAAAAGTCATGTTTCCCCTTTCAAAATAGGTTTAGGTCTGCTTTTATATGATTTAGGGACGTCTTGGGGTCGAAATAACTGAGTCCTAGTCGAAACAGGACAACTTTGTGTTTCGAGCGTCCAGGGCAGCGTGGGGCGCTGGCCCTGGCGCCCAAAATATTTTTCTTTTGTAAATTGCGCCACAACCAGCGTCCCACGCTGGCTGTAGCCCTCAAATTTTACTTTTTGCCTTTTTGTCCCGATTTCGCTCCAATACGCGCCATTTCGTCCCAAATTGCATCCGAATGATTCCTACACATAGAAATACCAAAATTTAGCACAAATCATTATATTAAACATCTCAAATCATCGAAACATGAGCAAAATGTGAGGTAATATATATAAAAAATATGCATACTTTAATCCAAACATCAACACCCCACTTAAACGTTGCTCGTCCTCGAGTCAACCAACAAATAATTCTATTCTTGAGCACTCTACACCAATGACCATGGTTGATAGAAACAATTAAACTATAGCATATGCAATCACCACACACTTCCCTTTAACTTATGCCATACATCAAAAATATTCAAACAAAGACAACGTGCTTACAACAATCCTAACCTCAAAAACTGACTCAATGTCACAATGCACGCATGGCTTGAACATCCAACGTCGTAGATAAGTCTAATAATGCTACCTATCCCTCGTGAAACCATGTGCCCTCACAACAAGAATAAGAGAGTAAATTGAATCCATACATTCAAATGTCATGATCAAATCTAGTTTAAGGACTCACATATATCAAAGAAATTTCTCATTCTCACAAAGAAGTCGCATGCATGCAATTGGTATCATAGGCTTGCACTTAATGTAAATCTCTACTAATGCAGCTCGCTCGATCTAAAATCAATTAGGACTTTTTCAAGGTTGTAATAAGGGCTAAGGGACGGGTAGAATATATTTAAGGAATAGTGGTTCACCCTCCTAAGCACTTTAATACATCACAAAATTACTTTAAGCGTATTTTCTTCAACACCACTTCAATTTCACAAACAATATCACCCCCGAAAACGTTCACTTCTTCTTTAAGCACTACTTTAATCCATACCCATTAGCAAGAACAAGACAACAATTTATTCATCTCTATTTTTCCTTCTTTTTTTTCTAGATTTTTCTCTTTTTTTCCCAACTATTTTTTATTTTTTATTTTCGCTAGTGATGCATTATTTAATAAAACAAGTACACATTTCTTCCTTTCATTGGTTCCACCTCAAAATCCACCTCACACTGAGTCCCTTATTACTTATTTTAGAGCTCATTTCACAATTAAAGTGCTTTAAGAGGTAAAAAGATCAAAACAATGTCAATTAAGAACAAAAAGGGTATAGGCTTATAATGTGGGTGCCAAATAAAAGTCTATAGGCTCAAAAGGGGTAACTTGGGATTTTATTTATGATAAGCAATAAGCTCAAAAAGATCAAAAAAAGCCTAAAATCATTTTTCAAACCGAGCATCACCTCAAATTTCGCTTCAACTCACATACGGGGCAAGTTCTAGACACAAGTACAATGACATGGACTACACACAAAATCTCACTACACATGGCACATGGCTCACTAAGGACGGTCTCGTTCCTACTCTCAAACAATGCAAGTATTCACGGAGCCACGGGTATTAAGCATTAAGCGCAAAGTGAACATAAGTCAAGTAAACGAGACATATGCGCCTCAGAACATGCTATCCAATTTATAAAGGCATCATGATCAATTTAAAACATAGGAAAGATACTACACATGCCAAATCCTAAATATTCTACTATCAAACAAGTCAAAGGCGCCTAGGAATCTCATCTTTCTTCCTCCATTTATTTCCTAAATTCTAATCTACTCTAAAAATTAAAAAAAAAATACTACTACCCGGTTCAAACTACATCCCATGGAAAATAACCGAGGCACAAAGAAAAATCACAGGGGATTATTACTACCTAAAGAAAGCTACATATTTTTAGATTTTTGTTTGGACTTTAATCCCTCAAGAAAGCTGTCTAGGAGATCCATCGTCGGGAAAAGTCCAATTTTTTTACTTTTTTCATTTTTTTAATTATAAAATTAATCACCTAAAATACTACATTATTATAAAAAACAAAAATACGAAACTGAAAAAAATAAGAAATTAATATACTAATACAATACTACTGATGATCTAAAGGAATTCCTCTCACCCTACACTTAAAAGAGTGTGCTGTCCCCAATGCACAAATAAAGTAAAACATAATGAGGGTGGACAAGAAACTCCCTGAAAGGCCAAAGGCCGAAGCACAAGCAGCTCACGGGTACTCAGACTTCTCCCAAAGATGGTTCCTTGTGCGGGCACCCCAAACTTATTTCTCACCATCTAGCTTTTGCACTCTTCCAATGGCTTTGCTTCCTATGCTCATAATTCTACAAAACAAAAATAAATACTAAAAAATAATAAAAATAAAATAAAATAAAAAATAAACAAAAATGAAAGAAAGCAGTATAGCTGGGTTGCCTCTCAACAAGCGCCTGATTTAACGTTGCGGCACGACTTGAACCACTTTCTGCCTCCACCTCGAACTTATAAATTGAGCCCCTAATTTGGCTTCAAGCTTTCTTTTATGCTCCCGAGGCGGTGTGACAAATTTAATTGGGCTAAGCACCCAATATCGCATTCTACACTTCTTGGCCTGCGAATGAGGTATTTAATTCTGTCTCATTGGCACGACGAATTCAAGAATACAAGCACCCTGTTCCTCGTCCATTGGCTCCTCCAAAGGCTCAGATGACTCGATTTTCTTGTCATCATCCAAACACAATGTTGAAAAATGTATGGAATGAGGACCAATACGCCCTAACTCTAGAAATGTATTACTCTTTACATCCTCATATTTACATGCACAAGAGTCGTCAAATATAACATTATCTACTTCCTTGCATGACTCTAGTGTACTTTTCTCAAAATGGGCATCATCAACAAACATATGCTCGAATGATTGACTCTCCACTTTTAGCTCCTCAATTTGGCATATAAGCTCCTTTTCAACTTCACACAACTCAGAACTATTTTGTTGGGCGTTAGATGCATCAATCTTTACATTGAATTGAGCCTCTAAGTCGTGAATAGTAGTGTCATATTTATCGATCTCTTGTCCCAGCTCAGCTCTTCCTTCTATAAAGTGTCTTATCCCATTAGTAATTTCCTCACGTTGAGCCTCATAAAATTCTAACTTTTCAGCTTGTTCCGCTAGCCATGTTTGGCTAAAAATCTCCACTTCTTCAAAATTTTTCTCTTGCTGGAACTCGATCTCTTCATTCAATTCTTCCATATTTGCCTTCATTCTTGTGATTGTTTCCCTCATTCTTTTCATATCTTTTTTGAGTCCGTCATGTTTCTCTGCTACTAGCCTCAAAATACCCCTAATATATGCATCAGGGTTCATATCCTGCACTTCACTGCCCCTATCAAACTCAGAAACATCATTAGAAAGATCATAATAAGGGCTCAGAGAAGAATGAAAAGAATTAGGGCAACCATCCCAATGGCCATCTTGACCACCACACATAATACAAATATTCCGCCCAAAGGATTGAGATTGTGCGCACAACTCGCTCCCGGGAACATTCTGACAATTGTTCCACCAGTGGGGTCCTCCACAATATGGACAAGGATCATCAAAATAAGAATAACCATCATTTAGATAATTTTCATTACAAGATACCATGTTGAAATAAAAAAAAATACTAACTAAACTAAATCAAAAGAAACATGAATAGATAAAGAAAAATGTCTAATCTAGAAAAATAGCTAATTTCTAAGTTCCCGGCAACGACCTAAAAACTTGTTGCGGCAAAACGCACACGCAAGTATACGCGGTTGTCAAGTAATAAAGTGACTAAAAGTCGGATGTTGAACCCACGAGGACTTATGATTAAATATTAACTAAATTAGACTATCCTAACTATCTAAACAAGAATTAAACTTAAAAGTATTTGAATCTAAACTAATTAAAATAAGGAAAAATAAATAATGAACTCTGAACAAATGAAGAGCAAACTTTTCTGTTATCAATGTGATGAAAACGATCTAGGGTTATGGCCTATCTAACAATCCTATTGTATTCTTTGATTGAATTGACTAACTAATTTATCTAGCTTGTTGGTTGACAAGGTTAATATTGCTCATAATAATCTGTTGAGTTCTTACTCGCCTATTCAAGCTAAACTAACGCTTATATGTCTATGGAATTAGAACTAACAAGAACGTATTTATAATTCCTATAAATCAATCGAGCAAGGGAATTAGGTATTTGTCTATCCTAACCATGAATATGTTCCACGATGCCCAAGTTCAAGAACGTGCTCTACTCAATCCTATGTGCAATCTAGAATTCCCACTTTCGAGTTCAATTCTAGATTCGTGGATAGTATTCAATTGGTGATCAATCAATCAAATAGTTAAGCGCAAGATTGAATAAATAAACCCATATGATAAACTAAGAAATCAAAATCAGTATCCGAATAACAATAGTCATGAAAGAACCACAACCCTAGAACGTGAAGTTTATCTCCACATAGACATGGTAGCAAAACAACAAATCATACAAAGAAACATAAGAGTTACTAAGTTTGGTGGAAGAAAAGATGAATTATGGCCTCCACGGCGGCTCTGTTCTTGTGTTTTTCTCTCAAAAACGTCCTCCTCCGTGTTTCGTACTATTGTTCTCCTCTAAAAGTCACGTTCCCCCTTTCAAAATAGGTTTAGGTTGGCTTTTATATGAGTTAGGGATGTTTTGGGGTCGAAATAACCGAGTCCTAGTCGAAACAGGACAACTTTTTGTTCCGAGCGCCTTGGGCAGCGTGGGGCGCTGGCCTTGGCGCCCAAAATATTTTTCTTCGCGCTGGCTGTGGTCCTCAAATTTCACTTTTTGCCTTTTATTCCCAATTTCTCTCCAATTCGCGCCATTTCGTCCCAAATTGCATCCGAATGATTCCTACACATAGAAATACCACAATTTAGCACAAATCATTATATTAAACATCTCAAATCGTTGAAACATGAGCAAAATGTGAGGAAATATATGTAAAAATATGTATACTTTAAGCCAAACATCACCGTGTGAAGCTGATCCTAAATCAATTTAACCTTGTCCAAAGCATCCTGAACCAAGTCAGTACCCAATAGCCTAACCTCATCCGGCTCAAACTAACCCACCGGAGATCGACACTGTCTCCCATACAAAGCCTCATACGGAGCCATCTGAATGTTCGACTGGTAGCATATCCTCCAATATATGAATAGTGCGCTCGGACTGTCTGTCCGTTTGAGGGTGAAACTTTGTACTCAACTTAACCTGGATTCCCAACTCTCTCAGTACTGCTCCCCAAAACTACAATGTAAATTGCGTGCCCCGATCTGAAATAATGCACACTGGCACACCGTGAATGCGAACAATCTCGCAAATATAAATCTCAGCCAACCGCTCCGAAGGATAAGTAGTCCCAACTGGAATGAAGTGCGTGAACGTGTGTGGACTTGGTCAACCAATCCATTATCACCCAAATAGCATCACACTTCCTCGAAGTCCATGGGAGCCCAACTCAAAATCCATGGTGATATGCACCCATTTCCACTCTAGAATCTCGAGCCTCTGAAGCAATGTGCTTAGTCTCTAATGCTCATACTTCACCTGCTGACAGTTAAGGCACCGATCTACAAAACCCCATTATATCCTTTCTCATTCTCTTCCATCAATAGTGCTACCTCAAGTCCTGGTATATCCTCGCGGCACCCGGATGAATAGAGTACTACAAACTATGGGCCTCCTCAAGAATCAACTCACATAACCCGTCTACATTGGGCACACAAATCCGACCCTTCATCCTCAACACCCCATCATCCCTGATAGTAACATCCCTGGCATCACCATGTTGAACTGTGTCCTTAAGGACAAGCAAATGGGGATTATCATTTTTGTGCTCTCTGATGCGATCATATAAGGAAGACTGAGAAACCACACAAGCCAGAACTCGGTTGAGCTCCAAAACATCTAATCTCTTGAACTGGTTGTCCAAGTCCTAAACATCAACTGCAAGTGGTCTCTCACCAATAGGAATGGATGCGAGGCTACCCATACTCACCGTCGTTATACTCAAGGCATCGGCCACCACGTTGTCCTTCCTGGGATGATACAGAATAGTGATATCATAGTCATTTAGCATCTCCAACCATCTCCGCTGCCTCAAATTTAGATCATTTTATTTGAACAAGTTCTAGAGACTCTGATGATATGTAAACACCTCACAAGACACACTGTAGATATAATGCCTCCAAATCTTCAATGCATGAATAGTGGCAGCCAACTCCAAATCATGAACATGCTAGTTCTTCTCACGAGGCTTCAACTGACGTGAAGCATAAGCAGTCACTCTACCTCATGTATCAAGACACACCCAATACTGATATGTGAAGTATCACAATACATTGTATAAGAGCCTGAAGTTGAAGGCAAAACTAGAAGCTAAAGGCAAAACTAGAACTAGAGTTGTGGTCAAGGAAATCTTGAGCTTCTGAAAGCTCTCTTCACACTCATCCGACCACCTAAAAGTAGCAGCCTTCTGGGTCAGTCAAAGGTGATGCAATAGAAGATAAACCCTCCACGAATCGACGATAATAACCAGCCAAGCCGAGAAAGCTCCAAATCTTAGTAGTTGAGGACGGCCTGGGCCAACTCTGAACTACCTTTATCTTCTTTGGATCTACCTAAATCTCCTCACTGGACACCATATTCCCCAAGAACGCCACCGAATTAAGCCAAAACTCACTCTTGGAGAACTTGGCATAAAGCCTCTCTTCCCTCAGCCGCTACAACACAATCCTCAAATGATGGACATGCTCCTCCAGGCTATGAGAGTACACCAGGATATCATCAATGAATACTATGACAAACAAGTAGAGATAAGGTTGAAATACACTATTCATGAATTGCATGAATTTTGCTGGGGTGTTGGTCAGCCCAAAACACATCACAAGGAACTCATAATGACCATAACAGGTCCTGAATGTTGTCTTTAGAATATCCGAGTCCCAAATCTTCAACTGGTAATACCCACACCTCAAATCAATCTTAGATAACACCCTCACTCCCTGAAGTTAGTCAAATAGATCATCAATACGCGACAAAGGATACTTGTTCTTGACTGTAACTTTGTTCAATTGCCTATAGTCGATGCATATCCGGATAGTACTTTCCTTCTTCTTCACAAACAGAACCGGTGCACCCCAAGGTGACATACTAGGCCTAATAAATTCCTTATCAATAAGTTCCTAAAGTTTCTCTTTCAATTCCTTCAACTCAGTCGGTTCCATATGATACAGAGGAATAGAAATGGGTTGAGTGCCCAGTACCAAGTCAATATGCCAGTCGGGCGACATGCCCGGCAGGTCTGTAGGAAACACATCCAGAAAGTCTCGTACCACCGGAACAGAATCAATAGTAGGGGTATCAGCACCAACATCCCTCACAAAGACCAAATAAGATAAACAACCCTTCCCAACCATCCATTGGGCCTTCAAATATGAAATCACTCCACTCGATCCTTGGCAACCCTGGTATCTCCAATGTCACGATCTTAGAGTGACAATCCATAATAGCATGACATTGAGACAACCAATCCATACCCAAGATCATGTCGAAATCAACCATACTAAGCAATAAGAGATCAACTCTAGTCTCCAATCCCCCAATAGTCACTACACATGACCGATATACACGGTCCACAATAACAGTATCGCCCACTAGCGTAGATATATGAAAAGATGATACTAAGGACTCATGGGGCATATCCAGATAATGAGAAAAATACGATGATACATACAAATAAGTGAAACCAGGGTCAAATAATACAGAATCATCAATGTGGCATACTGAGACAATACATGTGATCACTGCATCTGAAGCAACAAAATCTGGCTTGGCAGGAATAGCATAGAATTGAGCCTGACCACCAACTGATCGATCTCCCCCTCTAGGGAGACCTCCAGTTGCTTGGGCCCCACCTCGAGCTGGCTGAGCGGGTGGTGAAGTAACTTGTGTGGATGTCGCAACTTGACTCCTCTACTGCACTGGACCTCCCGTGCGACGATGACACTATCCCCACATATGCCCAAACTCCACCCACTCAAAACAACTCCCTGGTGGTGGTGGGGACTGAATCGAGCCCCGAGTACTAGAGTCACTACTAGAAGGACATGGCATAGATGAACCTTGAACTGATGGAGCACGGGATGAACTCTGAACTAGGAGAGCACTAAGAGAAGACTGACCCTGATGACCATTGTATGAACCATGGCTAGATGATGCACCACGTTGAATTGGACGAGCCTTCTGGGCGTGCCTATAAGGATGACCCCTGTTGTGGTAGAACTGACCCCTAGAAGGAACACCGTTGAAACCACTTGATCCACGAGGCCTCTTGGCCTCCCTCTCCTCACACTCCTGACTGCGAACTATATCTTTCCTACGAGAAATATCAACCACCTCCCGAGTTATAGCAAAATGCAACTAATAGGTGAGGCCATCAGTGAACCTCCTAATCCTCTCCCTCTCAGTGGGAACCAACCAAACTGTGTGATGAGCCAACTCTGAAGATCCCATCTCATACTGGGTCACAGACATGCCATCCTGTCGTAGTTGCTCAAACAGTCTACGCAGCTCCTCCCTGTGAGTGTGTGGCCCGAACTTCTCCAAGAAGAGAACGGAGAACTCATTCCATGTAAGTGGCACTGCACTGACTGGAATGCCCCTCTCATAGGCCTCCCAACATCTGAAGCCAGCCCTAGTAAACTGAAAAGTAGTAAACGAGACCCCATGGTTCCCCAGAATACCCGCGGTACGAAGAATCTGCTAACACATATCCAAGAAGTCCTGAGAATCATCTGACTCATCCCCACTGAATGATGGGAGTTGTAGTCTCCCAAACCTCTCAAGTCTCGTCTGCTCATCCTCATCCATAAAGGGACCCACCAGGGCCTGAGTAGTTGTAACCAGCTGGGCTGGTAACACCCCCGGTGTCTGAAGTCCATGCATCACCTGCTCTAAAGTATGGGCGGCGGGAGTCTGAGTACCTCTCCCGGCCTGAGAAGTGGCCGACGCAGTCTAAACAGATTCCACCCGAGCGAGGCTAGTACACATAATCAAAATCTGAGCAAAAGGTTCACATCAAGAAAGATTGCTAATTGGTTAATAAAAATCATTTGTTTTAAAAGAACAACTTATTTGGCTTTGGAAAACGGGTCCATGGGTTAGGGCTCGGCCCACTATTTTTTGGGTGAAATATACAAATAGCCCCCAAAGTGGATAATCTTAATTTTTTGTCCACTCTTACCCCTAGCGAAATTTCAAGTTAAACAATGTTGTTCCATGCTTGCCTCATGGGAAACACTTTTAACATTTTACCTTGAAATTTTGTATATGGAGCAAGCGCGGGTCAAAAGTTAAAGATCACCTCAAAAATATCATATTTAAATAATTTTTTGTTGTTTTTCTTCTTAGCATTCGGCCATTATTGCCATGATCCAAACTTAGCCTGTCGTGATTACGCCTAACGTGGTACTAGGCAAGCCGACACTTCAAAACATTTCCAACAGTTTTAAGTAAAAAAAAAATGAAATAACACAGGTTTAAATAGTTAAAGATATCATAAACTGGATAGAAAGTCAAAACTTAATACAAAAACTACCAAAACCATATGTCACTAAGTACATGAGCATCTATACTACACGAGTCTGAAAATATTGTCTATCAAAAATTGAAACTAAATACATAATGCTAAAAGATAGGGAGGGAGAGTCAAGGTCTCCGAACGCGGGGCAGCTACCTCGAAGTCTTTGAATGATCAAGTTGCTCAGATAATCAACACCCACCATGTCAGGTAACACATGGATCTGCACAAGAAGTGCAGGGTGTAGCGTGAGTACAACCAACTCAATAAGTAACAAGGCTAACTATTGAACTGAAAATAATGACTAGCTTCATAGAGACACTTCAATTACAGACAATTACAATACAGAAAAAATAGGCATGCTTTCAAGTTCGACATTTAAATCCAAAACCGTTAATTCATGACAAGTTCAATTGAAACATGATATGGCATCCCTCAAAAGCTACATGACACTGATATTTGCCAGCTGAAGTACACAATAATAATATCAAGTGCAAAATCTCGGAGTTACAATCACTCAGTCCTCCCATTCATTCTAACCTCACAGTCACCCTCACCGTCTCTCACTTCTCCCAGTCGCTCGACACTCGCACTAAGTAGGTACATGCGCTCACTGGGGGTGTGCAGACTCTGGAGAGCTCCTTAGCCCAAGAGCTATAATAGGCCAATCATAGCATTAATCAATAAAACATATTGCAGTGTGCAGCCCGATCCCATAAATATCCTCACAATCTGCCCTCGGCCTCACTCAGTCACCAATCTCTCCAGTCTCTCGGGATCTCAATAATCATGATGAACAACCCAAACAACGATGATATAATGTATCAATAAGGAAAAACAGAGACCGAGATATAATATGCAAGTAAAACAACTGTGATTAGGTACAACATGGAAATTTAGCAGATAATTCAAAATGTAACACGACCTTTGTAGGTCCCTACAGTACCAACACATAGCCTAAACATGATTTCTAACATGATTTGTAGCTCAATTTCTATAACACATGTAGAACATATGAATAACAACGAATTATTCAACTATACAATTCCATGGAATTGACCGAGACATAATTTCTATGGTGCACGCCCACACGCTAGGGTTGTGCATGGATCGAATCGGATTTTGGATTCTAGAAAATGCAATCCGAATCCGATCTGAATTAATATCGGATCGGATCGGATTTTAAAGTTTGGATCGGATCGGATTTTTGGATTTCAGATCAGATTATTATGCATCAAAGTTGCAAACTCGTATGTATATTTTCTTTGTAAAAGAGGCAATACAGTAAGAAAGATTTATGTTCCTGCAATTATGAGAGTGCTATGGTGCCAATATAGCTAAATCCATCAATTTTAAAGGTAATAACTTGGAGAAAAATGTAAAGAAAGTACTAATTATCCGAAATTAAAGTTTAGTATTTATACATGCCCTAATAATTTCGGATTTCGGATCGGATCGGATTAAAATTATACCAATATGAATCCAATCCGAAATATGAAATTTTAATAAACACAATTCGAAATCTGATCCAATCCGAAATTGAATGGATCGGTTCGAATTTCGAATATCCTATCCAAATGAACAGCACTACCACACGCCCGTCACCTAGAATGTGCGTCACCTCAACTCACATGACACAAAATTCAGGGTTACATACCCTCATAACCAAGTGTAGAACTATTACTTACCTCAAATCATGAAAATCCCTACTCCAACACGCCCTTCCCTTGCAAATCGGCCTTCAAATGCCTTGAATCTAGCCACAAACAGTTTGACACAATCAACACAAGCTCAATGGATTAATTCCATAAGAAAATACTAAGTTATTAATCGACTCAAAAGTCGGACCTCAGGCCCACGTCTCAAAATCCAATAAAAGTCACAAAATCCGGAAGCCCATTAAATCACAAGTCCAACCATACCAAATTTATCAAAATCCAACACCAAACGACACCCAGATTCCCAATTTAAGCTCTCCAAATCCCTACCTCAACTCCAAAAATTACACCTCAAAACCACACAATTTAGGTGGGGAATTCAATAGGGAAACAAAATTATTGAATAAATTTAACCACAAGTGACTTACCTCAAGAAACCCCTCGAAAAGCATCTCAAAAATTGCCTAATCCCGAGCTTGAAATGTTTAAAATGAAGAAAATCACGGAAACCCTCAAATTTAAACACTGCCCAGGCATTTTCGCACATACGTAGCCTGGGCTCGCACCTTCGCATCCACTTTTGAGGAAAGAAACATGCTCCTTCCAAACCCACTTAAATGGCGACTCGTCGCACCTGCAGTCCCAGCCTCGCACCTGAGGGGGCATATCTGCGAGCCTTTTTTGCATCTGCGACGCCCCTGCTACCTAGCCAAATCCGCCTATGTGGTCAACCTTGTGCAGATGCGCATCTGCATCTGCGGAACTTCTTCCACGCCTGCGACCACTGCACAGTCCTTCCATGGCCGCACATGCGCTCCTTTTTTTCACACTTGTGACCAAAGCTCTGCATGTGCGATTGCACCAGAAGACTCCCAACTTCAGCGATCTTTAACACTCCAAATTCGATCTGTTAACCATCTGAACTCCTCCCTAGGCCCCTCGGGACCTCAATCAATTATACCAGAAATCCCTAAAACACAATATGAACTTAGTCAAGCCATCAAATCACCTCAAACAACATCAAAAATACGAATTGCACCCCAATTCAAGCCTATTGAAACTAAGGAATTCCAACTTCTAAAACGACGACGAAAGCTATCAAATCACGTCCGATTGACCTCCAATTTTGCAAAAAAGTCACAAATGACACCACAAACCTACTCCAACTCCTGGAACCCCATTCGGAGCCCGGTAACCACAAAGTCCACCCTCGATCAAACTTCTAAATTTTCAACTTTCGCCAGTTCAAGCCTAATTCAACTACGGTCCAGACACACTTCTGGGCCCAAAATCGCCCAACGGAGATAACGGAACTATCAAAAAACCCCATTCCGAAATTGTTTATACATAAGTCAATATTTGGTCAACCTTTACTACTAATGCTTCCAACCTTGAGACTAAGTGTCTCAATTCATTCCAAAACCTTTTCGGACCCGAACAAACTACCCCGGAAATTGAGATAGCCACAATTAAGTAGGGAATGAATAGTAAATAGGGAAACAGGGATACAACTCTTAAAACGACCGGCCAGGTCGTTACAACTATTGACCTATATATGCCCAAAAATAAATGGGTATGGGATAGGACATATGAAACTTGGGCCATTAACATATTGAGAAAATGATGATTAATTTGCCTCCTCTAATTTCCTCAACGAATATTTAACTGTTATGAAATA
Organism: Nicotiana knightiana; assembly: GCA_005239525.1. Lineage (NCBI taxonomy): Eukaryota > Viridiplantae > Streptophyta > Magnoliopsida > Solanales > Solanaceae > Nicotiana > Nicotiana knightiana. Next base: position 95,422 of record ML401307.1, on the reverse strand, counting down.
CTTGACTATGGTTGATGTCCATTCATAACTAGTGATTTGTGCTTACTATTTACTCCCTTTTTCTTACGTTTTGAGGCAAATTAGACTAAAATACTCCCACATTTTGATGCAAGATGTTTAAATTGCAGGAATTGAGTGGAATTGTGAATATTGATCTAAAAGGACTCAAAAAAGAGAAAAACTTGTATTGTCCCAGTACCCACCAGAACCGCTACAGCGTTCACTATTCCGCTGCAGCGTTTGTCATTTTGCTGCAGCGAATTTCCAAGCGTTGCCCCGTTGCCAAACATCAGAGATGATTTTTGAGGCAATGTTCACCGCTTACCGTGCTGTTTTTCCGCTACAGCATTTTCTTTACCATTGCAGTGTTCAATACTACGTTGGGAGCGTTTGTTAAACTTCAGAGAGTCAGCCAAATTGGGATTTCAGACTTTCGCGGTCAGCAGCACTTTTTCGCTGCCGCATTTTGGCTACCGCTGCGGTTCACTATTCCGATGGATGCATAATAGAGAATCAGAGAGTCATCGAGGTCCAAGACAGCTGCAGCGGCCATTATTCCGCTGCAGTGGAAGCCAATCCGCCGCAGCGCTCAGAAATACGCTAGGAGCGAAATCTTCGTAGGGAAAATTTTGTCCAGTATTTTCAGCCTAGTATAAATACATCTTTTTCTCAATTTTTAGGGCATTAGCTGTTACGAGGAACACGTGAACAGTAGTTTTTGCCTTTTTGAGTAATTTTAGCCTAGTTCTTACAATAGTTCTTCAATTTCTATATTGTATTACATTTATGTGTTCAATTTCATCATCTATCTGAGTTTCTTCTTCAATTATGAGTAGCTAGACCTTAATCTAGGGTTGTGACCAACCCTAGTGTGGGTAACTAATGGGTCTTTCATTTTAGGATGATTTTGTGTATGGGAGTTTGATAGTTAGTGTTATTTGTGCATAATTCTCAGATTTAGTGGTTGCAAACACTATTTCATGCCTTAATGACTAGGGTTACTCTTGAGAAAGATGACCCAAGTCTAGGTAATTAGGCTAACAAGGTATTAGGGTGAGCTCAAGAGATTGATAGCCCCAGTAAAAGGGTGGTCACCCACAACTCACAAGCTTATCCTCGATTTTAGATTCTATTAGTCACTCGCCTAGGAGTAAGTCACAACCCTGGTGCTTTTAATTACTTGAGAAAATCCACAAAAAGAACATAGTTAGCTAGATAATAGTCTCTTTTAGTTTTAACCTTAGTATAATCACAAACCTTTATGATGAGAAGTGTAATTAAGAACTTGAAAGACCACTAGCTCAATTAGATTTTGAACTCCCATTTACATAGCTCCCTATGGAAATCGATCCCGACCCATTCGGGTAAAAGCTACTTCGACCCCTTCCTTTCTACTTATTGTGGTATAGGTGGGCGCCGATCACTTTTTGGTGTCATTGCCGGGGAGTTATAATGGTGTTGACTATCTAGTTGAGTAGTGGTGTAGATTGTTTTCTTTCATTCTTTTGTTTAACTTGTGTGTATAAATCAATACAGGTACATATGGCTGATCCTTTAGGCAATCTTATACCGGGGGAGGAGGTATATGATAACGGAGAGGATGAATTGAATCAAGTGCCTCCACCTCCAAGACGGGGCCGATAGGCTAATCCCAATGATGAAATTCCAGACCCTCCCCCACCTCTGCCTCCCAGAGTTGCTCCTCGGGTGCTTCCAAACGAGGGGTATGCAAGTGAAATTTTCCCACCCAGAATCCGGGCGAGCAACTTCCAAATCACTAATGTCATGTTGACACTCCTGGAACAGCAAGGGTATTTCACGGGAGCTCCCCATCAAAATGCATACAAGCATTTAAAAGGCTTTGTGGACACATGTTAGGGGAGCAAGCAAACCAATGTATCAGAGGATGCCTTGAGGCTCATATTATTTCCTTTCTCTCTTCGAGGGAAGGTCCTGGATTGTCTTGAACGACTCCCCAATAATTCTATCTCTACATGGGATGAATTGGCGAATAAGTTCATTGCTAAGTTTTTCTCCCCTGGGCACGTGGCGGCATTGAGAGACGAGATATTGGCCTTCAAGCAAGAGCTGAATGAGCCCCTTCACGAGATTTAGGAATGCTACAGAACTATGGTCAAAGAGTTCCCAAACAATGACATGACGGAGGCTATGATACAACAGACTTTCTACCGAGGCATCAATACCACCAATCAGTGTGTGGTCAACCAACTCGTTGGAGGCAACTTTATGAGGCTGACTTACTCTGAGGCATGTGACATCTTAGATGAAATGGCTGACATTTCGTCAGCATGGCAGAGTAGAGCAAATGAGCCCTAGGGTGATCTGAGTGTTATTAATCTCCACAAAGAGCTTCAAGATCATGGGCAAGCAATTGCCGAACTTACCACCACCATGAATCAACTTGCTAAGGCACAGCTTCAACAAATACAAGGGCCGAAGCAAGTGTAAGTATTTTGGTGAACAAGCGAAGGCCTCATGGGAATCAAATGCAAAACAATAATGACCAATGCGACCAAGGAGTGAGTGGATATAGTCAAGAGGATTCCTATGATGAGCAAAATGAAGATGTAATGTATGCCAACAATTTTCAAGGGCAAAGGAACAATCAAGGGAACAACCAAAATTGGAGAAACCAAAGGCAAGGTAATTGGAACAACAATAATAACTCAAGCAATTAGGGGAACAACAATCAATAATGAGGTGGAAATAACAACAACTGGAGCAGAAACAAAAATTGGGGTGGAAATGGCAATCGGGGTCGGGTTTCCAAAGGCCCCCGATGTATCAACAACCCAACAATCCACCCTTTATCAATCACAAGGCCAAGGTTCCTCAAGTAATGATTTGGGTAGGATCAAGCATATGTTCAAACAAATGATGGAACGCAATGGGGATTCAGATGCTCAAATCGCTTCCCATACCACCTCCATCCAAAATCTTGAAGTTAAAATGGGACAAATCTCACATGACTTGAACACACGCCCAAAGGGGGCACTACCTAGTGATACGTTAGTGAACCCCAAGGGTGGGAACAATAACAACAACACCGTTCATTCCATGGCGGTGACCACAAGAAGTGGACGAGGTGGTGAGGCTAGTTTTTCAAAGAAAAAGAGATTTGTTGGTGGTGATGATGATTTGCAAAATGATGAGGTTCTGATTGGGGTTGAGCATGCGGTTGAAGAGTCGACGACTAGTGAAGTGAGGATTGATATTCATGACTATGAGGAGGAAGTGCAAAGTGACGTGAACCCGTCTAGGGAACACGTAATTGACATACCCGAGCCGGTTGTGTCAAAAGCAAAGGAACCATTGCCTAGGTCTCCTCCTCCCTATCCTAAAAGGTTGGAAAAGCAAAAGAGTGAGAATCAATTCAAGAAATTCATTGACATGATGAAGAGCTTATCCATCAATGTTCCTTTAGTTGAAGCACTTGAGAAAATGCCCGGGTATGCCAAGTTTATAAAAGACTTGGTCACAAAGAAAAGATCAGTGGAGTGAGAGACTATAAAAATGACTCACCAAGTGAGTGCAATAGTCACTCAATGGCACCTAATCTTGAAGACCCCGGGGCATTAACCATTCCTTGTAATATTGGTAGCGCGGATTTTTCCAAGGCCTTGTGCGACTTGGGAACTAGCATTAATTTGATGTCATATTAGGTATTCAAAACCTTGGGAATTGGTCAACCTAGGGAAACTTCTACGCGACTTCAAATAGCGGATTGATCTATGAAGCGGCCTCTATGAATAATTGATGATTTTTTGGTGCGGGTTGACAAGTTCATCTTACCCGCGGATTTTTTTATCTTGGATTGTGAGGTAGATTATGAAGTTCCAATCATCTTGGGAAGACCTTTCCTTGAAACGGGGAAGGCATTAGTCAAAGTGGAGGCCGGTGAGCTCACCTTCCGGGTGGGCGATGAAAAGGTCATTTTCCACGTTTGCAAGTCAATGAGACAACCCAATAGCACGGAGGTGTGTTCTTTCATGGACCTTGTCACCGAGGTCATAATTGATGAAACTAGATAAATGATAAATGTTGAAGACCCCGTGGAAGCAGTGTTGTTGAATCATGATGATATTGTGGTGGATGGCTTGATCGAGTGTACGAATGCTCTACAGGGCATGGGTTCTTATTCATATGTTCCTCGCAAGTTATCCTTGGATTTGGAGAATCGGAAAACTCCTCCGAAAAAGCCTTCAATTGAAGATCCACCTACCCTGGAGTTGAAGCCACATCCACCACACCTCAGGTATGAATTTTTGGGTCCTTCTCGTACTGTACTTGTTATACATTCATCTTTCCTAACCAAATTGCAGGTAGACTCTACACTCAAAGTGCTTAAAAGGAGAAAGAAGGCCATAGGTTGGACACTTGCTGATATTCGGGGCATCAGCCTCGCTTTCTATATGCACAAGATCATTCTTGAAGATGGAGCAAGGCCTTCCGTAGAACACCAACGGCGGCTAAATGAGGCAATGCAGGAGGTTGTCAAGAAAGAGATAATCAAGTGGCTCGATGATGGGATCATCTACCCAATCTCTGATAGTGCTTGGACTTCTCCAGTCCAATGTGTTCCTAAAAAGGGTGGCATGACCATTGTTCAGAATGACAAGAATGAGCTTATTCCAACAAGGACCGTGACTGGTTGGTAGGTGTGTATGGATTACCGCAAATTGAACAAGGTGACCCGAAAGGATCACTTCCCTTTTGCCTTTCTTGGACCAAATGCTGGACAGACTTGCTGGGAGAGCTTTCAATTGCTTCTTGGACGAGTATTCAGGCTATAACCAAATCTTGATAGCTCCAGAAGACCAGGAAAAAACTACCTTCACCTGTCCCTATGGGACATTTGCTTTCTCGAGGATGCCATTCGGCTTATGCAATGCACCCGCCACATTCCAGCGGTGCATGAAGGAAATTTTTACTGATATGGTTAAAGATTTATTGGAGGTTTTTATGGATGACTTCAGCGTGGTAGGGGATTCTTTTGAGGAGTGCTTGAAAAATCTTGATAAACTCCTTGCCCGTTGTGAAGAAAAAAACCTCATATTGAATTGGGAAATATTCCATTTCATGGTTGAGGAGGGGATAGTCCTTGGCCACAAAATCTCAAGGGATGGCATTGAAGTTGATAAAGCCAAGATAGAGGTTATTTCAAGTTTACTGCTCCAACTTCGGTGAAGGGAGTCCGTAGCTTTCTTGGGCATGCAGGATTTTACCGGCGATTCATCAAAAGAATTTTCAAGGTAGTAAATCCTCTATGCAAGCTACTAGAGAAAGATGCCAATTTCAACTTTAATGAATATTGTGTGAGAGAATTTGAGTTGTTAAAGCAAAAGCTTACTACCACGCCAATTATCACCGCGCCAAATTGGAGCTCCCTTTTCGAGATCATGTGTGATTCGAGTGAAGTGGCGTTGAGTGCGGTGTTGGGACAAAGAGTGAACAAACTCTTTCACCCCATTTACTATTCAAGCAAGACCATGAACTTCGCCCAAATGAACTACACCGTCACCGAAAAAGAATTGTTGGCTATAGTCTTTGCAATGGAGAAATTCAGGCCTTACCTTATGGGCGCCAAGGTGATAGTTCACACCATCACGCAGCGCTCCGGTACTTAATGATGAAAAATGATTCCAAGGTTAGACTTATGCAGTGGGTGTTATTGCTTCAAGAATTTGATTTGGAAATCATTGATAAGAAGGGGAGTGAGAACCAATTTGCCGACCATCTATCCCGTTTGGAAGAGCAAGGGCGGCCAAGTGATGGCCTCGATATTAATGATAGCTTCCCGGATGAACAGCTTCTCTCTGTCTCTACGCATGATATGCCATAGTTCGCAGACATCGCCAACTACATTGTCACCGGTGTTGTCCCGTTTGATCTCTCTTCCAACCAAAAGAAGAATCTTAGACGGGATAGCTTGGATTATTATTGGGATGAACCGTATTTGTTCAAAATATGCAATGATGGTGTCATTTGGCGTTGTGTTCCGGAAGAAGAGAAAGTGTCAATCCTTGAGTCTTGCCACTCCTCACCTTATGGTGGTCATCATGGCGGGGAAAGGACAGGTTCAAAGGTCTTGAGTTGTGGATTCTTTTGGGCCACTTTGTACAAGGATGCTAGTGAATTGGTAAAGCGGTGTGATGAATGCCAAAGAATGGGCGGCATATCCAAGAAATATGAAATTCCCCCCACTAAAATCCTTAAGGTAGATATCTTTGATGTGTGGGGTATTGGTTTTATGGGCCCCTTTGTTAGCTCATGTGGAAACACCTACATACTCGTGGTGGTGAACTATGTTTCGAAATGGGTTGAAGTCGTGGTTTTACCCAACAATGAGGCCCGTAGTGTGGTTGGTTTTCTAAAGAAGAATATTTTCACAAGATATGGGACACCCCATGCCATCATCAGTGACGGGGGGTCTCATTTTTGCAACAGGGCTTTTGATTCATTGCTAGCCAAATATGGGGTCAATCATAAAGTGTCCACTCCGTACTATCCTCAGGATAGTGGGTAGGTTGAAGTGTCTAATCGATAAATCAAGAACATTTTGGCCAAGACCATAAGTGCTAATAGGACAAATTGGTCTCGGAAGCTTGATGATGCTCTTTGGGCGTACAGGACTGCCTTCAAAACTCCAATCGGTATGTCTTTGTACCGGTTGGTGTATGGCAAAGCATGTCATCTACCAGTAAAATTAGAGCACAGGGCACTTTGGGCATTAAAGAAGTTGAACTTGAATTGGGATACAGCTGCAAATCTTTGAGTTGATCACCTCAATGAGCTAGATGAGTTTAGATTCCATGCCTATGCTAGATCTTCTTTGTACAAAGAGAAAATGAAGTATTTGCACGAAAAATATGCCAAGGACCGGGAGTTCAAAGTGGGAGACTTGGTGCTTCTTTTCAATTCGAGGCTTCGTCTCTTCCCGGGTAAACTTAAGTCCAAGTGAAGTGGTATGTTTGAAGTGGTATTGGTCACACCCTTTGGTGCTCTTGATCTCAAAAACAAGAATGGGGAAATTTTTCTTGTGTATGGGCAGCGGGTCAAGCATTGTCTGGATAAATTTGAAGATAGTCACGTGGTGGCTTTGCAGTAATTCCTTTGAACATGGTAACATGCATCGTGCGACGACGTTAAATCAGGCACTTCTTGGGAGGCAACCCAAGTGTTTTCTTTTCTTCCTTTTTTGTTGCTTTTGTTAGAGTAGATTTTCTGTGGGCTAACCAGTTGTGAAGTTGATGTAGGACTTGGTGGATGCAGTGCAGGTTCAAATCTGGAACAGTGAGCAAAAATGTGAAATTTTGCTGCAGCGGCCATAAAATGCTACAGCGAAACTTTGCCGCTGACAGCGATCAGATTGGAAAAAACAAATACAAACTCTCTGAATCTCAAAACGCTGCAATGATTACTTTTCTGCCGTCAGCGGTGGTATTCCGGTGCAGCAGCAAAATTCCGCTGACAGCGGTGACTGCTAATACACAATAGTTCCAAAACCGCTGTCAGCGGTAAAAATATGCCGCCACACTAGGTAGGTCGGTTTGGGTCCCACGCCATTAGTATAAATACTAAGGGGCCCCCCTCTTTTACCCTTTTCTCTCATTTGCTTACCATCCCAACATAGTTACTACTCCTAATTTTTCATTGTTCATCCAAGGCTTTCGTTTTCACCTAGTTGCATCCTACCTCTTCATCTAATATTAGTATGTACTCATGATTTGTTTTTAGTTGAACATTTGTTCTTAGTTTTTAGTGTGTTCTTCTTCTTTGTTCTTTATTTAGAGTTAATGGAGCCCTAATTTTTAAGAATGAATCATCAATGTGTGCTAAAATTGTGGGGTAATGCTTTCTGGTCCTCCATGTGGTTATAGGGTTCTTCATACTTGTGTTCCATGTTTAAATTTTGCAAAAAAATTGTTGAACACTAGTTTTGAATTTGTCCATCAGTGCACTGTTACGAAGAACTCCACTGCAGCGTTTCAAATTTCTGCTGACAGCGGAGTCCTCAAACCTTAGTGTTGTAAACCCTAGGATTTCGCTATAGCGGTTAAAATTCTGCTGTCAGCGGTGCTCTTTCCACTGCAGCGGACAAATTTTCGTTGTTAGTGTTTAGTTTGTTCAGAAAAGTTGAGGCTCCTGTTTCCCTTGTGACCACTGCAGCGGCCAAAATTCCGCTGTCAGCGGTGGCCAAACGCTGCAGCGGTCTAATTTTTTGCGGTCAGCGCTTCTCCAGTTCAGAGAGTGGGTAGTCTGACCCCCACTCTTCCGCTGCAGCGGTCAATATTCCGCTGACAGTAGTGACCATTCCACTACAGCTATCATTTATACGCTGACAGCGGATTGCCTATCTGTGCATTGTTTCCTTCCCTACATCTGTACTGTGTATGCTTGATTTGGTACTCATGTACAATGTTTTAACATCTTTGGTGCCATGTTTGCAGAGAATGGTGAGATCACGGGGAGGAGCTGACAAGCAACCCGGGAGGGGAGACCCTTCCAGGGGTCAGGGAAAAGGAAAACAACAGACTCCCTTGGGTCCAACAAAGGCAATAGGGAAGAAGAAACAAAGAAAAAGAACAATCCTTGAGGAGTCCGAGTCCAGTGAGTATGTGCCCTCCCGGGAAATTTCGGAGGGACAGAGTGGAGTAGCCCTAGCAGCTGCATTGTCAAAGCCAAGGAGACCCATCAACGAGCCCACTAGCTCTGAGTCTTCTGAGGATTCCTCCAGTCACTCCCCTATACCTGAGGACACAGGTGCAGCAGCCCCTTCTTCCATCAACCTCGACAACTCATATGAGACACCTGATAATAGAAGAGGTGGTGATATCTTGGTGCAGACCACAGGTCTTCAACGGACCAGAAACCTGCTAGTGTGGAAGGATCTGTTTGTCTCAGAACCATCCTACCACAAGTTTAAAGAGTGGTGGCAATCACTCATCCTAGAAAGACCATTCATTATCAAAGATCTCATACCTCTCAATCCCAATGTGAAGAAGCAATTTGATGAACGGGAGGTGTGGAATTTCTTCATCAGCCGAGTGGAGGATGTTAATGAGTTTGTTGTGAAGGAATTCTATGTAAATGTTGCCCACACAAAAAGGAACACATATCTTACTCAAGTTCGCAACAAGAAAGTTTTGTACAGTGGTAGGGAATTTAATGAATATGTGGGTTTCGCGGATGAAGATGAGACTCGCTACATGGAGAAGGTGAATATGAAAGACTTAACTCGTCCATGGTTTGCCTCAGTGATAGCTACCCCGGGGACTATGCCAGCTTGGTTGGTTGCAAGCACCTCCATCAAAAGAAACACACTGAGTTTTGAGGCCAGGGGATAGGTCACTTTTGTTTGCAGCAGGATAGACCCAATACTCCATGACAATGACATGCCCCTCTCTAGGGCTATGATAGTGGGTGCTATTATGGATGGTATCCCGATTAACGTCGGGAACATCATGTCCAGCGTGATTGACCAGATTGTGCAGAAGAATGAAGCGTCCTACCCTTTTTCCCAACTTTCTCACTATGTATTTCAGGAACCATGAGGTCCACGGGAGGATTTTGACACTACTGTGAAGCCCCGGTCACCTTTCTCATGGTATAGTTTGAAGGGTTCAGACAACCCCAAGGCGAAAGGGAAAGCCACCGCATCTACAGCCCCTGGTACTTCCATTGCCAGTCTCAGTGCCATCATCTTCCACTTACCCTCAGACGGCCTTGAGGGTGTCTCAAACTTTAGTTGGTATCACCAACTGGTTGCAGGTAGCTTCTTCCAAGCTTTCTGACCTTTCTACCATTGTTGCAGCCCAGTCAGCTCCGATACCTATTGCATTGCCTCCTACTCTGGAGGAGACATTGAAGATCTTGGTGGATAACCAACGTAAAATCATGGAGACATTAGATAGACAGGAGAAGGATATCCACTATTGGGACAAATATGTGAAGAAGATGAAGAAGTCCCAAGATGAAATGAAGAAGGTATAGGTGAAGATGAAGGAAACTCAAGCTGAATTGAAGAAGGATGTGGCAAAGCTCATAGCTGCAGGGGACATCCCCCTTGATCTATTAATGGGAGAGACAGGACCCATTGACCAGGCCACACATGCTGAGGAGGCAGACCTTCCACCGGCCCCAGTTCATAGTAAGGTCATCCTGCGGACTGATGAAATGGAGATTCAGCTCGAGAAGCCCGAGGGCCAGACCTCCGTACAGCCACAGGACCCTGCTACTACCACTGGCACAGTTCCTTCTTCATCCCCTATTGATACTTCACCCATGCAGTCAGAGGCACCATAGGGAATTTCCTTTTACTCTCTCTCACCCATTTCCCCTGCTCTATGTTTTGGTTAGCATTGAGAACAATGCTATTTTTATTGGAGGGGCTGGCCTATATTTGATATTTGATGGTTCAGATATTTTCTTGATTTTGGGCTGTAATAACTGTTGATACTATTTTTTTTTCTTTTCCTTATTTATATTCCCGTAATTTTTACTTGTGGTATGTATATATTCAGGTTCACTATCATATGTATATGTCCATCCCCTCTTATGTATATTCATCGTAACCCCCTATTGTAAATATTCATTACTAATTTTCGTATTTTCTACTTTATAACTTCTTTAGTTTTTTCATTTGTAGTTTAACTTCTTATTTCATTTAATAGCTTCTTTTTAATTAACAACTTATTCTTTGCCTTTCGCACTGTCAATAAGCCCCTGGTTTTCTTAAGGCCACGGTTCTTTTCAGGGGTGGAAATTGTGCGAACCGGGTGTCTCTTCCCCACGACAGACGGTTTGACGACCTTCTTAAGGGATTGCGTTAGTTTTTCATTTTTTTTCTTTTTTGTTTTTGTTTTCTTTTTCTTCGGTATTAATTAATAAATGTGATTCAAATAAAGCTTCACTTGGCACCAATAGACTTACCTTTGACCTTATGGTTAGAGACAGATTACAAATGAGGCTAGATCTAGTTGTGAACCTCAGAGTCTTGAGTTGACTGAAACCGGTGTTAGATGGTGTATATACCCATATGTGAGTTTTCAATTTGAACCAAGGTTGTTGTGGGCCCTCGACTCGATGATCTTTAACCATCCTAGATTTGAGGGGTGAGGTTTGAATTGCATAACCCGAGTGTCGTGCCTAAAAGTCTAGAACTTACCCTAAGTGTTTTTCTAGGCGAAATCTTAAGTTAGCTCGACTTGTGAAATGATCATACGCCTTCCTTGAGTCCCAAATGAAATTAAAAGACTTCCATAGCCTACTTTGACAAGATCCCTAGTCAACCCCTTTTGAGCCTGAGCCTATTTGTTCTCAAAACCACATTATGAAGCCTTATTTATTCTCTAATGATCTCTCTCGGCACTCATTATTTCCTTGAGCACTCATGATAAATAACAGTTAAAATCATAAGTTTGGGGGAGAGACGAGGAAATGCATAGTGATGAAAGGCAAAAGAAAACGGGCCAAAGAAAAGGTTGAAAGGCAAAATGAACCAAAAAGAAAAGCAAAAAGGTTGAAAGGAAAAGCAAAAGTTGAAAAAGGGCTTGGAATGATGAAAAAAAAGAAAGAAAAAGGGAGGGAAATGAACCCCAAGTAAAAGAAAGAGCGACAATGAGTCTCACTAAGTTCCCCAAGGAAAATATGTGACTCAAAGAGTCAAGAAAAACATGTGCCGAAATGTGAAAAATTGGAGTGCTTAAGGAGAGTGTTCTACCAAATTTCATCATGACCAAATTTGATCCAAAAAGGCTCCATTACATCCCGACAAAGCCCTGTAGGATCTCAAATTGAGTGAGCTTACATTAGTGGTAATTTAAACGAGGGGCAAGCCTATGGTACTTAAGGCCGGACTTTAGGCATTCTTTTGAGAGTGAAAAGAGCACCCCATGATAAAACAAATTCTAAAATTTCATTCTTTATGGTGAGATGATCCTATAGAAAGTAGAGGAGAAAGAGTTTGGGATCCATAGTGATTGAGGTGAAAGAGAGAAGCCTTTTGATGACTTGAGTCAACTCTTGAAGCTTTGGTGTCACATTAGATCTAGTGAGCTAGAAAATCATTCCATAATGTTGTCAATAATGCATTTGTGTTGAGGGTAATTGTTAGTCCCAATTGAAGCTTGATGAAATTACATCTTAGTGGCTGAAATACTTTCTCTTTTCTTGTACGGAGGTGGGAGTTATTTTGTTTGCTTGAGGACAAGCAAAGACTTAAGTTTGGGGGAGTTGATAACTAGTGATTTGTGCTTACTATTTACTCCTGTTTTCTTAGGTTCTGAGGAAAATTTGACTAAAATACTCCCACATTTTGATGCAAGTTGTTTAAATTGCAGGAATTGTGAATATTGATCTAAAAGGACTCAAAAAGGAACAAAACTTGCATTGTCCCAGTATCCAGCAAAACTGTTGCAGCGTTTCACTATTCTGCTACAGCGTTTGTCATTTTGCTGCAGCGGATTTCCAACCTTTGCCCCATTGCCAAACTTTAGAGATATGATTTTTGAGGCAATGTTCACCGCTGACCACGTTGCTTTTCTGCTGCAGCATTTTCTTTACCGTTGCAGCGTTCAATACTACGCTGGGAGCGTTTGTTAAACTTCAGAGAGTTAGCCAAATTGGGATTTCAGACTTTCGCTGTCAGCGGCACTATTCTGCTGCCGCATTTTGGCCACCGTTGTGGCGCTTCAAAATTCCGCTGGATGCGGAATCGAGAATCAGAGAGTCATCAAGGTCCAAGACCACTGCAGCGGAAGCCAATCCGCCGCAGCGCTCAGAACTACGCTGGGAGCGAAATCTCCGTAGGGAAAATTTTGTCAAGTATTTTCAGCCTAGTATAAATACATCTTTTCTCAATTTTTAAGGCATCAGCTGTTAGGAGGAACATGTGAACAGTAGGTTTTTCCTATTTTGAGTAATTTCATCCTAGTTCTTACAATAGTTCTTCAATTTCTATCTTGTAATTTACATTTATGAGTTCAATTTCATTATCTATCTTAGTTTTTTCTTCAATTATGAGTAGATAGACCTTAATCTAGGGTTGTGACCCAACCCTACTGTGGGTAACTAATAGGTCATTCATTTTAGGATGATTTTGTGTATGGGTGTTTGATTTTTAGTCTGATTTGTGCATAATTCTCAGATTTAGTGGTTGCAAACATTATTTCATGCTTTAATGACTAGGGTTACTCTTGAGAAAGATGACCTAAGTCTAGGTAATTAGGCTAACAAGGTATTGAGGTGAGCTCAAGAGATTGATAGCCCCAGTAAAAGGGTGGATGCTAGAGATAGTTATATCCGACTTGAGCCATTCATTTGATTTCATGAAACACCTAATTGTGCTTGAGAAGGCCAATTCGGGAAAAGTCACCCAAATTACCGAGAGGTATTGGGTGAGCAAATTAGCATGAGGTTATGTCATTCACCCACAACTCACAAGATTATCCTCGATTTTAGATTCTATTATTCACTCGCCTAGGAGTAAGTCACAGCTCTAGTGCTTTTAATTACTTGAGAAAATCCACAAAAAGAACATAGTTAGCTAGATAATAGTCTCTTTTAGTTTAAACCTTAGTATAATCACAAACCTTTATGATGAGAAGTGTAATTAATAACTTGAAACACCACTAGGTCAATTATATATTCAACTCCTATTTACATAGCTCCTTGTGGAAATCGATTCCGACCCGTTCGGGTAAAAGCTGCTTCGACCCCTTCCTTGCTACTTATTGTGGTATAGGTGGGCGCTGATCATCCATAACTCCTAAGGGAGTAACACCCACTACTCTTCTCCATTAACCTCCCACTACTTCTCACCATTATGATTGTAACTCCAAGACCTCCATGATCTTCCTCCATGATCTCAATAGTTAATACCATGGCATCCCTTTGTATACACTTGTATAGAGGATTTGGGCAACACATTGTATACACTTGAATACATGGAAGAAATAAGAATCTCTCATCTCTTTCTCTCTGTATCTTAGCTTGTTTTTCTTGTTATATATTGTTACTGTGAGCTAAGTTTCTTAATACGTTATCAGCACGAATTGCTACTCTCATTTCCTCCCACACTTCCAAAAAGAAACGAAAGTCCTCCAAAGAAAACTTTGCATTACATCTCATTAAAAATATTATAGTGAGCACTAAGATGACACTGTTGTGCCATTAATTTAGTCTTATATGCATGAAGATAAGAAAGGTAAATTTTTATACTGCAATGGCGTAATTAAATTAATATTGCATTTCAAGTCAATCTGTTTGATGATCAGTTTTTCTTTTAGAAAACCTTTAATGAGGTATGTACACCTAACATATTCACTTAGTATATTTTAGCAATTAACTATTGTTTTATCTATCATTAACTATTCTATGCAATTATTCTTTACTTCTTTAGATTTCAGGGTCTTTGCGATAAATCTTTGTGATTGTTATAAAGCTTGCAAAGATAAGTACAAAGTGCTAATATTTTTAAAAGCTCGAGTATAAGTCCTAGCGCACTACGATGATAAGACGTTGGGATTGAGTCTCAACACATTATATCCTAACACGCCTTTATATGGGTAAGGCGTTGAGTTTGAGTCCCAACTATTTTGATGGTATAATGATGACTAAGGCAAAATAATACATTTTTCATGAAAAATCATGAAGCTTGTCCCACTTGATTTGCTCCATTCTTGAAATGAATTTGATTGTCACGACCCAAACTGATGGGCCGCGACGGGCACCCAGTTCCTTACTCAACCGAATACTAATGTTACATATTATTCTTATCATACTGTCATTGGCGAATGGGCCAAACGGGCCATCATGGATAATCAGAATAAACATAAGGGAATACTCAATATAAGATGACCCAATCTAATGTAAAAACTTATACATGTGACATAGGGCCTATAAGACCAAAATTTCACTGAACATACGCCGATAAGGCAATACAATCGTTTATGTACACGATATATATCTACAAGCATCTAAGGATACATAAATGTCATAAAGGTCGGGATAGGGCCCATACCAATCAACACATATCATAATCACACCGACCTATAGCAACTCCGGAGCAAATGGAGCGCACCAACATCTTTCGCTAAGCTGATAGCCTACTTAGAGGACTCTCGACCTATCTATCGGGACCTGGGGGCATGAAACGCAAAGTCCCCTGTAAAAAGGGACGTTAGTACAAATAATGTACCGAGTATGTAAGGAATGAAAATCAGTAAATAATAGATATGATAGAAACATGGAGTAAAAAACTCGACATGCACGTGTGTGCTATGTGAATCATTCATTTTTATAATGTCATGCATATGCGTATAAATGTCATATCATGCATCGGTATATGCGTTCATACCATCATCAAGCCTCTGAGAGCATCTTACCATATCATTTCGGCCACTATGGGCAAATCATTAACGTATACTAGCTGATCAGATGGTGGTGTGTATATAACATCGTAACCTTTTCCCATATCTCATATACATATATACATATATATATATATATATATATATATATATATATATATATATCATGGGTCAATGTACATGTATAAATGAATGCAATGCATGAGAAATACATCAATAAAATCTCTCAGAACGTCATAAAATCATTATGTCTCTGATTAATATCATGAAATAAACTTTATCAACTTACGTATTTTCTTAAACCCATGAACATATGATAGAATATATGACACATGGGAAATCAAGAACATAAGCATCTCTATGAATAGAGTCATTTATGGAAATTGTGCATTTTCTCGTTTCATCATGTCGTATATATCATGCCAAAAAGAAAGAAGGGAAAGCCTTAACATGCCTGAGTCGATTCTCTTGACAATCCTTCTAACACACGTTAATTTCGACAACACGTAACGGCGGATCAAAGTAGGGAAAAATCTGTATGATGTTCTTGAGAAAGATTGTACCGTACTCCTTTAATATTGCAAAATCTCACGTTAATTAAGGTTCTCTGAAATCTCGGGTTTTGAAGTGTTGGAGACGCTATGGGACATCATATTTTGAATTTCTTAAGATTCTTGAAATCTCACGTCAATTAAAAATGGAGATGTGATTCTTATGTCTTTAAGACATATACTCGTTCTCTTTTTCCAAAGTGATATATGACTCACTTTATAAGACTTGTCCAATTCTCACATTCTAGTCTTGCCACATATTTTGATGACTTAAGAGTCATACATGGGTATATAAGGGGATGCCACGTAATTGGTCATCAGACTTATCAAAAAGTCATCCACTTAATTCCTTAATCACTTCATTAATCCCCCACTAGTCCAATAATTAATCAATTATCCACATAATTAACAATTATCTCAAATTACATAAAATGATACTCAGTTTTAATACACTTTATACACCTTACTACCATGACCATGTGGTGCCTTGTATGGAACTAGTCCATAAATACTGGGTATTTTAGTTCGGGCCGTATTTTATCCCAAAATGTCAAACTTCGACGAAATTCATTTTCTTCGATTTTCTTACCCTCTCACCTCACGAATTTACTCATCACTTGATTGAAATATCATAATGCTTATAATCTCCTAAATAATCTCATTCCCGAAATTATGTCAATTAACTTATGTCGAAACCTTAACGTACAAAAATGCGGAATGTAACATCTCATTTTCGAGCTTATATCAATTTACTTATGGCGTATTTCCATGTACAAAAATATGGGGTATAACATTGATAGCGGTGCATAATAAGTCCAAATGAAGATAAGTGGTTGACCAATGAATGTGAATGTGACAAAGACCAAAATAATAATAGTCATCATTATGGCAATTGTAAAAAGGAAAACAATAAGGGTTCTCAAAATAGTCCTTTAAAAGTGAAGAAAATATGTATCAATGTGGTCTGTTAATACGAGACACGTTCACATTATTATCGTCCATTCCTTGAAAATGTGATTTGGAATAAGTATTGTAAATGCAGAATCATTCATGAAAGTGAATGTGAAAATATGTTGACCCATGTCACTGCATAGTTTTGAAGATTGACAAATGGCTGACCAGTTGAACCAGGTCCATCAGAGCACACATCTTGAACTGAATAGCTGGCACATGAACCATATATACATAGGAGATATTTGTGAACGTGAAATATCAATGAACCAAGAGATTGTCTCCTAATGCGAAAAGGTTGCAAACTGATGAGAAGATTGAAGTCGAATTCATCAAGGAAAGTAACAAAAGAAAGGAAGTTGAGTTTGGTACGAGTTTGTTCACCCAGGTAGAGTTGGACTAGAATTGGACGACAAGCTCAACTGAATCTGTAAATACTTGATGTATTTCTGCTGGAATTACACACGCACAAAAGTTGAATTGAATCAAAGTTTGAAAGCAAAGTTCCCACAGATAATTTGCTAGCAGAATCGTTGTGTGATTAAAAGGCTACAATTCAACTAGAAGAACCAGTTCCATCTGATTAATTATTAAGTCTAGTTGGTTGTAGTAGGAGATTTAATATTGTATCTTTTCAGCTTTTATAGAAGCAATTGTAATAGGTACGCATTTTTCAAGTTAGAGTTAACTTGAGGCTTGTAGAACNGTCCGTTTGGCTCAGAGTTTTAGTGAAGAGTTTGAGCAAATCCTACTGAGGAGTAGGTCGTGGTTTTTTCACCTTTTGAGCCAGGTGTTTTCCATATAAAAACCTCTGTGTTTTTACTTTACTGCTTTTAATATTCTGCAATAGTATAAGTAAGTACATCAAGAAGAACCAGGTTATTCTATTGAGATAGCACTCGAAAATTGGGTACCACAAAAAGTAACCTATCTTCTTGTGTGGTATTGACATNGGTCAATCAACTGCAAGGCCACCACTCTTCAATGGCCAGTATTACTCTTGGTGGAAAAACGGGATGAAGGACCACCTGATTGGAGAAGACTATGAACTCTGGGACATATTCATTGATGCTCCTCTAGCTACCATGATGAAGACTGCTGAAGGTATAGATATACCAAAGACTAGAGTTGATTGCACTGTTGAGGATCTGAAGAAATAGGAGAAGAATGCAAAGGCCAAAAAGTGGCTAGTGTGTGGACTAGGTCCAGACGAGTACAGCAGAATCCAAAGTTACACCACTGCCAAAGAGATTTGGGATACCTTGCAAGTAGCCCATGAAGGAACACCTCAGGTAAAAAGGTCAAGAGGTACTCTACTATACTCTCAGTATGAAAACTTCACTATGAAAGAAGGAGAGACTATCCAAGAGATGTACACAAGGTTCACAACCTTGACTAATGAACTGAAGTCTCTTGGAAGAGTCATTCTTGAAGAGGAAAAGGTTGAGAAGATCCCAACAAGGGTCTTACCTATTTCTTGGGAAAGCAAAATCACTGCTATCCAGGAATCTAAAAATATGGCAACCCTCAGATTGGATGAGCTAATTGGAAACCTCACTGCCTATGAACTGAGAAGGCAGACAATGAAGATGGATAGTCCAAAGAAGGAGAGGAGTCTAGCACTAAGAATCACTGAGGGAGAAGATCTGGAAGATGATGATATGGCCATGATCACCAAAGAATTTAGAAACTTTCTCATGAGGAAGAAGGGCATCTCTAGAGGAGGAAACTACAACAAAGCAAAAGCTCCAGAAAGGCCAACCAACGAGGGATGCTATAAATGTGGTAAGACTGACCATCTCATCAAAAACTATCCTCACTGGGAGGTAGAATGGAAAAAAGAGAGATATGAGAGAAGGAACAGGAATAAGGAACATGTCTAACCCAAGAAAACCACAATAAAGGTTATGATTGCTGCTTGGGGGGAAAGTTCAGATGAGGAGTTAGAAGATGGGGAGACTGAAGATNTGCTTGGGGGGAAAGTTCAGATGAAGAATCAGAAGATGGGGAGACTGAAGATCAGGCGCTCATGGCAATTGGAGAATCTGCCAAGGAATCACATGAAGAACCAGAGGTAAGTATCTCCCATCTTAAAAACAAAGTAAAGTTCCTATCTAAGGAAAAACTCTCTGAGTTGCTACTTGATTTCATAGATGATTCTGAGGAAACAACCAAAGAGAATGATCAACTATCTAAAGAATGTGCAATGCTAAAAGCAAAGTGCATGAACCTGGAAATCAGAGTCAGTGAATCTGAAAAGAAAAACACTAACTTGTTGAACTAGGTTCATCCACTTGAAACTGAGATTCTAGAACTAAAATCTGAAACTTAAAGTTAAAGCTAGGATCCAGTAAAAAAGTTGTTGATTATTCTCATATCATGTTAGAAGAAAACATGGGAAAACTAAAAGATAAGATGTATGCCAAGAATGAACAGATAAGAACTCTTGGTGAAGAACTTGGCAAATTCAAACATGAATTAGATTGAACTTGTAAATGGAATAAATCCTCTGATGCCCTGATATGGCTTCAAGAGAATCATAGTAGCAACAGGAGAGGGATTGGCTTTGGAAGTCAATTGCCCAAGTGGGATCCCAAAAACAAGTATCTCACTCTTCCTGAGAATAAAATCTGCACCCATTGTGGTAAGATTGGGCACTACAAATATGAGTGTACTGCAAAAAAGCAAGGT